>JAAAKL020010538.1:0-14283 GCA_010016065.2 Carybdea cf. marsupialis auct. non (Linnaeus, 1758) | reverse complement strand
CTGCACTCCCTATCGCTCAGGTAAAAATAAACATTTGTTCCGTTCATGTACATACTCTTTTCGACATTCAAGTTGTATTAAGAGATGTTTTCCTTAACAAGCATTATTTATTACAGAGGGTCGGAATTGTTGGTGAGAACCACAGACTGTTCTCGATTGCAGAAGCTCAGATGCCTCACTCACGTAGTTATGGGTATACACATGTAGGACGTTGTCATCACTAATCCTTCTCGAGGTTAGACCACTTTTCTTAGCGTCGCTGTCATTTATTTACTGATTTAAATGAAGATTTATACCAACAGGATAGACTCGAACCTCTGTTGCTAGTGGAGGGGAACCATTACTAGTGGAGTAAAGTATCGAAACCAAATATGTGCCATGCTACTCAATCAAAAAGAAACCTGCAAGTAGGGATAAGAGAACGGAAGCTTTGTTGGTGACTTTGTTTTAAATGCTTAATTATAGCTATTAAAGTAGAGTGCAGACAGTCTTTAATCCTTTGTGCAGCTTGCTTTTTACCGGTTGAAAGAAGTTCCGTTATTAATTTTGTCCAGTTTTTCTTTCCAGATTGCAAAAGCAAGCAAGCGACCAGAAAAGGTAAAAAGAGCTTCTGATAGTTACTTGCTACTGTTCCCAGAAAACGTACTCATTGTTTGTAACTAATGTTCCTGTGTTGCCCTACCACGCATAATCTTGGTACGACAAGCGTCTTGAACAAATGTCGAGGTATACCCCTTCAAAGGTTTTTCATAACTATCAAAATCTTGTTATAGTCGTGTCATAATTTCGTGAACGAAGTAAAATTAACAGTATTTCTTCAAGACGTTTCTACTGATCGGAACTGTCGTTATTAGTTGCTGGAACGAGTGTTGAATGTGATATTTTCTATACGGGCTTACGGTTGGGCTACCGCTGTTATAGAAAGAAAGCAGTTTCCTCGAAAAGCGGTTTGATGATATCATTACTTTAGTACTCGCCTGCATCCATAAGCATTTTAGTTAATGAGTTTTCATTTAAGTGTATGAGGTGAAGTACTGTTCACTTCAAGAAAACATGGTCAGCGATGGTTACAATGAAGGTACGATCGTGTCGTGGTAGTGAAAAGTGATTGAACTTATAAGAAACACAGAAGTTCAAAAGCCGAATATTTATCGTGTTTCTAGACTTATAGTTGAAGTTGAAATTTATAATCATCATCGTCTTGCGACTCCTGTCGAGGCAAGGTATGCCACAAAAACCGCGCCACTTAGCCTATCATGCGGCGACGCCGCCGGTTACTCACTGGTTCTAACCTTGTATCTGTGCTAGTGACATCGGCAAAAGAACCCTTCCTCTCTTCAACTTGTCTGGGGTTGCCAAGGAAGGGGAGACGGTACGATTTTATTTGGGGCCCTGAAACAGTATCTGACAGATTAAGCAGTTATAACAGCCCCTAGTTACTGTCCCCAGGGAATGGAATCGTACTTGTCATTGTATAGGTTACTTGTTTTATCGTTTCTGTTAGGTTATTGGAATGCATTACTTTTCACCAGTCGACAAGATGCCTCTTCTTGAAATAATTACAACGGACGCAACATCAGATGACACAGCTGGTAAGCTGAGAAAATAGAAGAAAAGATACTTAAAAATGTCTTGAGACTTTCTTTTCCTTCCACTGAATATCACTGCGTCTACAAAGGGGACGGTAAAGAGCTTTCATGGTCTGATTACCACAGCAATACTCTGCATCTGGAGTTCTCTGTTTGAATTTGATACCATCTGCTCTTATATCACTTTGTAAGGTGAATCTAAGAGAACGGAGATGGGAATGTAATGGTCGATAACGCTGACTCTTGTCAGTACGCGTCATTCACTTCCCGTTCCAGATGAGGATCATGTTCATGCGGTTGTAATACAGAATCTGATAAAAAAGAATCTTTAATTGGATTTCAGTGTATCTTTTATGAAAAGTTCGCACTGAAAAAGTACTATGATTGTTTTCAAATAGTAGGAACTTGTATGGGTAATTATACCTGGAAGTAGCCAAATCCAACAGTTTGTGATGTAAGAAGTGGCCATGCATTAAAGGAATGCATCTTTTGAAGTCATTTACATTCTGCTTAAAAGCAAAGTCCTTGACACTAAATACACATATCGAATTTGAGTTTGTGACCTCCTTCCAACTATTAAGGAAGAAGTTCAGGTGTATATTAACTAGTTCGTTTATTACCGTTTTGGCCATTTCCGTAAGATGACAGTATCAATGGATGGATAAAAGTGTTCAGCTTGAACAATGTTCAGTGAAGGCTTGGTACTTTTAACCCAATTAACATTTTTTAAAAATGTAGCTTATCGTAAATTGCTTTTACAAAGTATTTAAGACTAAATAATTTTTCTTTAGCCTCGGCGGTTCAAGTTGGGTTGCAGCAAGGAAAAACAGTGATAGTAGTGAAGGTAAATTTGTTATTCTTTTTATGTTCCTGAAAATACTCTACTTTTCCGTTGTCAAATTGTCTTCTCGGAGATGTACTCGAATTCGATCTACCACTAATCCGGGCTTAACACAGTTTCCAATGCATTGATCATTTTATTTTCCAGTAATAGCGCAATAATATTAACTGTTTCTTTCCAGCGCTTGCACAGCGCTTCATTTTGACATTTTCCTAATCATTGTTTATTTTTGGCTGTACTAATCACGTCTCAGAGTTTGAGCACCATTTCGTCAGATGTTTCTGGTTACAACTCTGGCCGTGGTTGGTCTTTTACCCAAAGCTAATATATGGACATTCAATCGTCTTGGTTCATCGCTAACACTGGTGCTGTCCAATTCGGTATTCACGATGTGCTCTATTTATTGACTCCGGTGCTAGGATATTCGTTTTGTAAACATATCTTTTAGACGTAATTAAGACGCACTGACGGTGTAGTCCTCACGCATGTAATTGTACATCGATATACCTTAGCTCGTTACTGTTTGGCGAAAGGGTAAGCATCAGTTGTCTTCACTACAGATAAATCTTCGTCGAAGTTGAGGTAATTCTTGACAATATTTATTACTGAAAATTTGTTATAGAGTTGTGGTTGGCTGGCATATAAGGTCATTAATACTCCATATTATGCATGGGTTGCGATACGCTTTTTTACGATGACTTACTTGCACTGTCTCACCTTCAGGATGGCCCAGGTTTCTACACAACCCGAATCTTGTCACCCACACTTGCGGAAGCTATCGGCCTTATGCAGGTAAGATTCTTGTAATTTCATGGATTGTATATTAGCTAGACAATGCATTGCTGAATGAAATCAGCCGATGTGTACAAAGTTTGTGAACTCGGAGAACAGCAGGTTGAAGAAATTTGCTACGCTCCCCTCTGCTACGCACAATTGGTTTTATGTCTTTAGGCTTATGGAGGGGATTCTGAGTTTCCACAGCATTAAAGGCACACAACTAACATCAAATATGTTAAAAGGAAAAACATTTTTTCGATGATTTATGATTACTTGATGTGTGTTTTTGGAATGAAGCGGACAAAAATGGGGCCACTTTTAGATAACGAAAATGATTTTTTTAAATGTTTTATTGATGCAGTAATATTCAGGCTTGTTTCAAAGTCTAGTTGACCTGATAAGTGAATAGATGTGGTCCCTACACCAGTCCATTTCTCGAAACGTTTAATTAAATTTCCGAGATATACAATGGAATCCCGTTTACCCAGAGCTCTGCTTAGCCTCCAGCACCCAAATTTTTATTTGTATTCTATATTTTGTTTGGATGATTGTCTTTAAACATGTTTTTGTGCTTAGATATTTATTAAAGATACTAATTACACGCTACTTATTGTTTGTTTTCCCGTTATGGCTCATTCACATGCATTCAGAGCTTTAAGATCGATTTGCCCTTGGGGTTGGGTTGGAGGTGGAAGTGGAGTCGTTCCAATATAGTGTGGCAGTGAGATTGTATCCTGATATTGATAATGGGACATACAGCAGAGCACTGTTAGTCAACTCAGGTCTTTCTTGATGTTGTGGTGTCATGAGCTATGATCATGACAAGGTAGGAGTTATTTCTGCCACGAGATACTATAAGCCTATGCTTTTAAAAGTTTACATTTACAATGAGGAAGAGAATAGAACAAATTACCCACGTTTGTTCCCAGTAGATAGAGAGGGACCCTTTTTTAAATATTTTGTCCAACCCAACATTTGGCAAATTGGATTGTTTGCTTCAACTGATCTAAGTATGTTGATTTAAGTCAGTTTTGATAAATTTAGCAAAGTTTCCGTGAAGTCTAATTTTGGGCATTCAAGTACAGTCTTTTATGTCAACCCCTTCTCAACGGGAAGCACTTTGTTTTTCGTTTCCAGGAGGGTATCAGTCCGAAAGATTTAGACTCGTTTTCAAAGAAGTTTGGATTTCCCGTTGGATGCGCTACACTAGTTGATGAGGTAATTCAGTCTGAAATACAGTGCTTTGTAGAGCAGACTATTTTACTACTTTAACATAACAAATAGGAACACAAGTTGTATCCACTGGTTAGATGCAATCGCTGTGCTTTCATATTCGACTCTTTTTTTTTTGAAAAAGGTGCCTTGCACTGCAGATGTAACGGTCTAATGTCACATGAACTACGGTAAAGGTAAAGGTAGTCCCATACTTTGTTACAGAGCATAGGGGATGTGATGTAGTAGAGAATCGCATGTCCTCAGCCACGGCATAGTGAGGTAGGGTAGCCAGGTCCTTTCCTCGCTGTCTCTATCCTTCCCCAGGAAAATCCAAGTACCCATTTTGCTAGTGGATTCGCAGTAGAAGTTTTCAGGTTGTTGGCCAAGGCCTCGAACTATCAATTCTCTGCTTGCTGGACGAACTCTCTACACACTGAGCTAAATAACCTCCCAAATGAACTATGAGGTAGGGTGGGGGGGTGGAATTAGGTGAGTG
The DNA here is from genome assembly GCA_010016065.2 of Carybdea cf. marsupialis auct. non (Linnaeus, 1758). NCBI lineage: Eukaryota > Metazoa > Cnidaria > Cubozoa > Carybdeida > Carybdeidae > Carybdea > Carybdea cf. marsupialis auct. non (Linnaeus, 1758). The sequence continues at coordinate 9,365 of JAAAKL020010538.1, read as the reverse complement.
GATTACCACTTTCGGCGCGGAGTTTAATCGTTGAACATGCTAATGTGTAACTTACACTTTTGTTTCATTAACATAGTTATTGTTATCATGTCTTACAATTTGCTAAAGTTAAGTTTAAATATTGAAGATAAGAGTGTGTAACGTATTACAGTACAGCACAAGCAATATACTGCCTTCGTGGAGGAGGAATGGGTAGACTTGACGCCACCGTCTCCCATTGATAAACGCGTGGCATTGCACGGTAATGCTAGTTTAAGACAAAACGCCCTCCAACTTCTTCTTCACACTCCATACAGAAGTCCCTACATATAAACGAGTTAATGGCATAGCAGACCGTTGTACTCTACAACGTTGGCGTGAAACCATAAGGTACTGTGTAGTTGCTTATCACACTTTGACTTCATCGATTCTAGCATATGAATCTTGGTTTTTATTAAATCTAGGTTGGTGTAGATGTTGCGGCTCATGTAGCGGAAGATCTGTCAAAAGCATTAGGTGAAAGGTAGGTACCTTTTGAAGTTAGTATGATAGAGGAAGTTCCTGTTACTTTTGTTACAGCAGCATCGATAAACGCAGGACAAATTAACCATCATCAGAAAATTCTAGTACATCGTTCCTTATTGGGCTCGACAAATTTGAGGCAAGAGAAATAGGACCCTCATTGTAAACACTGGGTATCACAACACATAACAGCTTGCAAAACAGCCAGTTGAACTCGTCTGCCATACATGTATCAAGGCATCTATATTTTCTATGTTGTCATTTTCCTTCGTTGTTTTCTTCTCAATCAAGTGAGGAACTTCTGCTTTTCAATACAAGTACTTGGCTTGATGATCAGAAGGGGTTAATAACATGGCATGATTTGCATTGGTTTGACATATCAAGAATATGACTTGTTGCTACATCGTTGTTCACCCCTCATGTTAGTCTGATCTCTCTCTTTTCGTACTTGTGAAGCAATGTGAATTTGTGAAAGAAGAATTACTCAAAATCCTTTAATCCGTAAATGTTCCTCTGCATTAAGATTTCTCATACATATTTAAACTCCTGATTATCGAAAAAAGGTGAGTAGACTTCTATTTTGGACTAAGCCTTTGCGAGCCCTCATATGAATGAAGAAATTTGGTTCCGTTTGAAATTATTCCAGGATCATTTAGGGATTTTGGATCCAGGGAAACAGTGGAAGCACTCAGTTCTTAGTCAACTGTTTATTAGAGGATAGGAATGAACAGTTGGATTTTTGCTATTTACTTCACGGATTTTGTTTCATGCTATCCTTACCTTTGACACAAGGTGTCAACACAACACTTATCTCTTATTTACATCGTTCATTTCAGATGCGGTGGTTCTGATGTAAATATATTGACATCTATGGTTGACCAGGGATTCCTAGGTACGTTGAAAGGATGTGGGTGAAAGTGAAGTAATTTGTATTTATGCGGCTCTCTCTATGATAGGCGCGTAAGTCGTACATTACGAGTGCCGTTTATCCCGCGTTGCAGACTAAGGAAGCATAGTATCATCACATCCCAATTTTATGTCTTGATGAATCAAAGCAATGTGGGGAAAATCAGTGTTTAAAGGTATGATAGCAGCCAAATCTGGTAACTCCAAGGATAATCGTTCGCGACCGTAACGCCGCACCAATGCTTCCAATCCTGTGCCTTTGCCGTTATCGTGCGTGCAGATGCGCTTTAAATCTCTTTTGTTCAGCTCATTCAATGTTGCAGTGACTCCAAATTTGAGTGATGTTGATCGGCGATTCACAGCCCCCAATGTAGACTCAAAATGCAGCAAGTAAATTCATGATTAACTAGAAACAATTGCCTTGATATATTACTCTTCTTCCTTCCTGTTCATCCATTATGTTAACGTACGGTGGTATTTTTCGTATTATTTAAACTCAACCGGAATCAAATACATTAGAATACAATTAAAGCTGGGATAGTTTAATATGATATTAAGTTTGTTAAGCTTTCAATAAGGATGTAGTTGACAGATGTCATTATCTCAAGAATTACCAACTGAAGATGTTTTGCTTGGTCAAGGAAGCCGCCCATTACATTCTTTATTTTTAATGAAAGAAATAGAAGTGAAAGAAAGAAAGTGCTTATAACCAGGGCAGCTTCAACTAGTGCACATTACTACTGTGCAAAAACTGTGGCATTTCCCAGTTATACTACTGTAGATCCGCATGTTGTCTGGTTAGTTACTACCAGCAATCTATGCTGCGAGAACTTCCAGCAATTATTGTGGTAAATTTTTATCGTATTTATGCAAGTGTCGTTATTTTGATTATGCCATGGTAATTAGGCCCTACTCCTGTTTTGTAGGACGCAAGGGTGGCAAGGGCTTCTTCTTGTACGGTGGAAAGAAAGGCAAGAGAGAGGTACGTGTATTCATGAAGTTGGCTTATTACGTCTGGAAACCGTTGGTTGTGCTCTTCTAAAGTTGACTCCAGTCGTTTTCTACAAGAAGGGGACAAGCCATGCTAGAGAGTGGATCAAAATTTCTGGGCGTTGGGAACATCATGTGTAGTCTGCATGATTCCAAAATAGTTGTAGAAAAAGTAACACTTTGAAATATTTCGGAAAGTAATGCCTAAAGAAAATCAAGAAACTTTATTACTGTATAGTATTCTTTTTTTAAATTATAGACAATTTGCATTATTTATTTTTAAAATACTCTTATCGACATTCTTGCTTAATAGGACTTTAATAGTAATCTGGCAGCGCGGGAAATGCAGGGCCATCCCGTTTAAATCTCTTTCCTTCGGAAGAGCTTCTTAGAATTATATTTCGGAACTCATAACGTTTAACTTTTAATTACGCAATCATAGCAAACAGAATTTCTAGGAATTGGCGTCGTCTTTGATTATTACCATTTTGATTCTTATTATTTTCAGATGAATCCGGCCGCATTAGAAATCTTGAAGAGACTAGCAAGACCTAAGAGAGGAAGGTAGTGTACCCGACTTATGCAGAGCTTTATCAAGTTATTCTCCTGCACGCTTCAAATGCGAGATTTGCCACTACAGTTGAACAGGAACAAGAACATTTTGATTAGCTGTTAACAAGTTATGTTTTGATTGGTCGTTGATAAGTACAGGTTGACAGTAGCAGTGGTATTACTACAAAACCGTCTTGAATTCTACTCTCATCGGTATCTCGTAAAATTGCATTTCGGATTCAATCCGTCTACAAATCGTAGTGTCTTCTTGAACACGTGCTCTCGTACTGTCAGTGACATTCAAGTCTATCATACTTCTTTTATCTATTTTTTATAGCCATTCACCAGAAGATATTCAGATGCGGTTGGCAACCCGATTTATAAACGAAGCAGTTCTTTGTTTAGAAGAGGGCATCTTAAATAGTCCAGTAAGTTTGCTTACATATATTTCGAGTGATTATGTGATTGTATTTTCACAGTCTGTAGTTCACAGAAAGCAATCGCCAAGATGTTGGTCTATATTTGTTTCAAGTGACAGCATACGAATTTTTTAGATGACGACATATTTTATGTGTGTCTTTGAATTCTAACCCGCGAAATAGAACGTATATAAAGCAATTTACCAAGAAGCTTACATATTTTGTATCATCGAAAACCGTTTTTGGTTGCTTTAATTTTACTTGCGATGCGAGTAAATGTCTACCAAAAGATCGGTAATAACAACAGACTGTAGCACAAGAACTAGCCGAACGTCGTATTACCATAGATTGAGATGTACTGGCTAACGCTACTGAAAGAACCCCTACTGGGTAATCACGTGATTGCCTTTATCCAAGCCACATAGGATTTTAGTCACTGCTCTTCCAGCCATACGAAGAGTCTGTTAAAAATGCATGTTAAGGAGATGGACGTTAAATCAGCCAGCAATATTCGCCGCAAGCGTGATGATTATGGTCGCCGTTATCGTCGTCTCATTCATTCTGCTCCTGCTGCTCCGTATTCTTTGCCATCCAATCATCTTCCAATCATCATTCGGTAATCAGTCTATTATCCGTAATGATCAATTATCATTCGGTAATCAGTCTATTATCAATAATGATCAGTCATCTGTCAGGATCATCAATTATATTCATCATTACCCTCTTCATTGGCATCGTCGCTATAAACATTTTTGACCAAACCGTAAACTGGGTACTTCTGGAATACTAGGTAAAGCGTTAGCATTGACTGTTTTACCATCGGCTTTGCTGCGCGTTGCCCGGGTGATGCCGCTCCGGTAAAACGTTTTTTGAGACATACAGGCAATGGTTTAGTCGTAAGATTCATCGCATAGGCAAGATTAAGCAATCTGTTACTTTCCAGCAATCGCTCCAAGTACTAGTCCAATATTTTTTTCAAAGAAGTTGTATTTGTCTTCATAGCATTTGACAAACTCGCGTTACTCTTATCCAACTCGTTGTATCTATATACTTCGTTTTTGATTATCTCCCAATCTTTAGGGTTTGATTTGATTGATGTGCGTTTACAGTAAGCAGATAATTATGATCAGGAAATATTTCCTTTAATGCATTGATACTTCTTGTGTTCGTAGCTTGATGGTGACATCGGAGCTGTTTTCGGTTTGGGATTCCCACCATTTCACGGAGGTAAACTGCAAATGTTTAGAGGATTGTTTATAACGTGCCATGCACATTTGCTTTCGACATAGTATTGGTCTAGCCGTTTTGAACAGTCAATTTTCATCAAAGTGTGGCATGTTGTCGCAAATACCACGCAATATGATGGCTCAATGCCGAATTTTATACCCTTCGTCCCATAGACTTACGACATAAATGTCAAGGTATTATTATTGAATAACGAGACCAGATTCCTTTCTGTTACGATGACCGACTGGAAACACACGAAGTGAGACAACAACTCAGAAGAGTTAGAGAAGGCGTTAAACTTATCTTAGAACCCTACCATGACTATTTACAGCTCCAAGTAAAACTTGAACTGTCTCTATTTACAGAAATGAGCATATTTTTACATTATTGAATAATTCCTTTAACAATACAGTATCACACAACTTGTGATTTCCCACGCAAATCGTGCTGAATGAGCAATTTACGGATTTCTAAATCCCAATCTCATTTCAACAACCATCCTACGCTTAATGTTTCTTTCCATGGGCATGCGGTTATGATCTTTGGACTATTCTCCTAACAGAGGCCACTTGTTTGAATCCGTTAGTTAATATTCGTCATAACCGCTCTGCGAACTCTCGCACCCCAATACCGACATCATGATTGTTCACACTTAACGATTAACGGGATGAAAGAAAAGTGTAGAACGTTAAGCGTACGTTTCACAACACCTTTTTATATCCCTTTTGTGTTTACAGGTCCCTTCCGGTTTGTCGACACCTATGGTGCTGACCGCCTAGTAAAGAAAATGGAGACTTTAGCGAACGATGTAGGAGAAGCTCAGTTTACCCCATGTCAGATGCTGCTTGATCATGCCAAGGACCCAACGAAGAAGTTTCACAAGCGATGAAAATCGATGAAATTTCGAGAGAAAATGTAAAGAAGTCTTGCAAGCAATAAACCTTTTTTATTACTAGACAATTTTAGGTGGGAAACAATGATACATCGAAACGACACCCAATTAACACCATTCCGTAGACTAACCTGTATTTATTAGATACTGTCGCTCGTCTAGTACATTCACGTAACGTTGTGTATTGTGTAGTTATATGTTTGTCTATGATTGTACCGCATGTAGACCCTTTACCCAACTCATGATAAAATGGAATTGAACGTGTGAATATACGATGATTTGTTTTCATTTGTGCATCATGACAGACCTCCTTGTCTAGTGTATGCTAGATAGTTGCCTTTCGTACTGTTGCAGTGTGCCAGTTTGAACAATTATTGTTTGGGTTCGATCCAGGACGATCTAAATAACAGGCCTGGACAACACACGGCTGGAGGCCACGACTTGAGGCCATTGTGAAAATGTAGATTGACTGTGGATAACTGGTATTTTTATCGCGATGATAGTGTTAAATGCATTCTTGGTGAAAATCATCCATAATAGGTGCGATTTTAGACCAGGGGAGGGGTGTCAACCAAAATATAATTGATTTAACGAAATATGATATACGACTTAACTGCTGAAAATAGTTTACAAACTTTTGAAAAGAGGATAGAGACAAAGGTCTTCAAGGGAAAACGGCGTGTTTCTTATATTGCAAACATTGTCCTCCGCAAGAAAAGATTAGTTTACTAATTCTTGCGCCGAAATGTTAGCAAGTGTGTAGTTCATACTTAGCATGCAAATGCACTGCCCATTTTCTTGCCAGTGCAAGACTGGCCATTGAGCCGAATTAAGCAGCATGTCCCATTCTGTATTCGCCCGGCATCAGCCCCTCCAAGGAAACAACCACCTCGGGTTTTAATATTCAAAAACACTACTAAGCAATGTGACTCTGCCATAGGACAGCACTTACTTGAAAACCCAGACTGTGAAAATATGTATACGGACGACCGCTTCCGCGTAATAGGTTAAGCTTTTCACTTCTTGTCGTTGCTTTGTAGACAAAAAGAAATTATATTCTCATTGGGCCTTTTCGGTTGTCCATTCAGCTTCAAGGACACTGATTGGTCAAAACAACACCTATTTGGTTGTCAGAGTTCTGATTGGCTATTTTGTAAAACACAGTTGGGTAAATAATTTGGTTGATTCCCTTTTCAGGTTTTTTCCTGGCGATTTTGTACTCTGAGGAGTGTCAGACGAAAAGAGTAAAAAAATAAAATGTATTCGCTATTTCGTGCAGTTGTATTATTCTGTACCATCAACCAACTTTTCGAACGAGAAAAATGTTGATGAGCAGAAGATATGAGAGAAACGATGTTCATGAATTGTAGTGAGGCTAAAAAAGGGTGGAACAACCAAGTACGTGATCGAGTAATTGACACCTGACATTACATATAAGAAAGTATATATATTTTCTCAGCACACATCTCAAACCACCATTTCCTGGTTTGAAATTGTCACATTATGAGCGATTTCATTGCTGGAGAAATATGACCGGCAAGTGGCATTAACTACCACCAATTCACGTGTCTTATCAGCCATTCAACGTTATACCTGTCGTTCTGATCAAATTTCATTGTATTTTGGATCAGATATCCTATACATTTGGCATCGAGTTCTTTGGACGTGCACGTATGATCAACCAAGTGTCAGGCTCCTGACAAAGTTTGAAAATTGAGAGGGGGTAAGGTGAAACGGGCAACCAGAGTTTGGAAGGAATACATAATTAATGTTACGTTTTAGAATCGAAATATTATTTACTTTACTATTTTGCAAGCAGTATTTGCCGTGGGAATAAAGTTCCCAGATGAATAAACAAAATGGTTAGCCTTCGAAACTTGTGACTGCTAGTATAAGCAAATATATGCCATATTCTTAGAAATCTTTAATTTTTTGTCTGTAACTACATCTATTTTTCTTTTTCCTTTTATTTCCACTTCTTTGGAAGTAACTCAATACCTGGAAGTGGCAACTCTGCCGTGTAATGAGCGAAGGATTTATAAAAAAAGTAAATGTGGTGAGATAAATGGAAAAATATCACGGTTTCCTTTCAATCTGCTGTCGGGGGCCCTGAAGCGTCAAGGAAAAAAAATCAGAAAGTTGTAATTAACTTTTCAAGTTGATATCGCAACACAATAGACAAACTCAATTTGATCGCATGCAATTAGTTATTATCGACGAAGAATACAAAACCAACGGGGGAAAGTAACTGTTACATTTGCAAGACAATGAGGACAGTACTCAAAGTGGGTCTGTGTAACAATGTATGCCCCTCCCAGTAAATCGATTGCAAATGTTTTTGTAATTGTTATGCCCGTTTTACAAGGAGAGATCCCTCCCGCTTGTTCCTAAGAAGCTTGATCTCACAGATCATTATTTCAAAGAAAAGTTAATAACAGTAAAGGAGGAGAGAAAATGTGCCTGCGCGACTTTGAAAATGTTTGAATCATGGGAAAAATGCTCAATTTTCATGCTGCCGTATAAGTAAGAACGTCAATGGCTAAATCTGGCAGTGTTTCCCTTTCCCAACATCTACATATCAACTTTGAATCTCTCTAATAAAACCTTGTTATTCGATGCTGGTTCCTAGCATAAGGAACCAAGGAATATTAACAGAGTTTTAGCCAGAAACATTTTACACCCCTCTAGTTTAAGCACTGTAGATACTGCAGATCTGGTGTTTTGGGAAACAGCCTATTCGTAGGTTGCCTTGAGATATCTGGAGGCAGATCTTACTATTTCCATACTTTTGATTTGTGACGTCGTCACTTTCCCTCCCCACTGATTCCGTGAAATATTATTTCAAGAAATTTGGCGTACATATCTCAAAGCATATTGATGCAACATTGCAGCTCTCCCTCTATCTGAAATTTTTGCTAATATTTGGAGGGAAAGTATATCATTAGGGGGAGCATATCTCAGTTCATCTACAGTTAAATTACTGGAGAAACTACATAGTGAAAGTTATGTGCCAATGATGCATCGAACTGGCACTACAACAGATACATACACTGCAGTATGTATGTACTGGAGCCTAAATATGTGCTAGCTTGAGAACAGGCCCAACGTTTACATGTGGAGAAATGTAAGATATTGTTGATGACCTGGAGCAAGAAAATGTCTAACAAAAATACTCCTTTGATCAACGCAGGCTTTCCACACCATAAAGGGGAAAAGGACATGTTATCAAACCTAATGGGGTCAAACGACCACTGTAAAGTTGCTTACAGACAAGATTTTGAACTGAGCTATAAAGCACAACTGCATTCGACAAATCGAAGGATTTGCATCCCTTATTTATAGAGCATGGCTCTTTCCCAAGTTGTGCCCACTTTCTTTATCGCCCCTCCGCTCCCGTCGCCTCCCATACGAATAATGTTTCGAACATGTGCATACTTTTTAGGAGAGAAAAGCCTTGAAATACGTCCTCTTGGGAAACCCCCCTGCCCTTAACTATCACTCTAAGTGTCTGAAGCTTAAAATAAATGTATATCAATTTGTGCTACCCTCCTATAATTTCCAGATATAAATGAGTCAACCGGAGAAGTAACATGTGAAAGTCGGAAAAGTCGTACTTAGTTGAATCACGTGAAACAGGTTCGCATTACTTAACGGCGAGTATTTGTTCACGGGTAGGCCTACACACTGTAATTGATTTGTGTATTTTGTTTAAAAGGAGATCAATAAGAGGATGCAAGAGACAACAAACCTACGGAAAGATTAAGTCTAACTTCGGGCGACTCTTCTTTTATTTACTATATTCATGGGCGCAGATCGCTGTAAAAATGTGGGGGGGACAAATCAGGTAAGTGACAGAACCGATGGGAGTCACGGGAGTC
>JAAAKL020010537.1:0-14283 GCA_010016065.2 Carybdea cf. marsupialis auct. non (Linnaeus, 1758) | reverse complement strand
GACCGGAGATTTTTGAGATTAAATCGCCTCTAGTTTAAACTCAATATACACTACACCACTAGTATTTTGGGAAACAGCCTATTCCAGGGTTGCCTTCCGACATCTGGAGTCAAATATTACTATTTCCAAAACGTTTGATTTGTGACGTCATCACTTTCCCTCCGCATCCAGCTTAGCCATTTTTTAGAGACTATTCCTTGACACTGCGTGTCATTTATGTTATCAATACTTGACTTTCAATGTATCTCTGTACTCTTTTCTCATAGTTTGCAATTCATTCGTTACGTTTTTTATAGTCCAAAAATCCCAGTATGTGACGAGGATACGCAAATTGTCCAATACGAAGATGATGCCTCATTAGCATAGAAAAAGTCTTCGAGTTAGTAGATATTTACGGTCGTGGTTTTAGCTCCAGATTGAATCTGAAAAACCAAATGGAATTTGGTTTGGTAGTCAAACCGGACTGTTAGAAGATCCTGTGCTAGTTACTTGAACAGACCATCTAGCAATCACACGCATTCCTCTTGGCACCATGAATAAATGCTAGGACCAAAAGATTGCAGTGCTAAAGACGAGACTAGATCTTTGGTCACTGTTTTAGGCCAAATATAAGGAATAACTTGGCTCCTAGTCCTCATGATCGTATCCCGTCTTCTTATAAATCTATTGTCACTTTTGTCAAAGTGGTTGAGCCTCGGCTATGATTTTTGGCATTTAAAAAATTTTCGTCAGAGTTTGTTTAAGATGATCTTCTGTCAAGATGTGACTCTCAAAGTCAAAAGGTATTGCACGCGTGTCACGAATTGTTCCTGTCTCGTGAAAAATGGAAAAATATTATGGCCATCAACACATGAAGCACCGTCATCTAGTATAGAGAATGATTCTCCTTGAAAGCTTGTCCATGGGCTTTTTAAATCTGCTATGACACTGGGGAAGTGGAGTTTGCACTGGATCAAGGAAGTGAAATCAGACGTATATTTTCCTCGAGTTTGCTCTCTCCCCTGCTATATGGGATAACTTAATGATCTCCGTAGTACCCTTTTCTCCTCTTCCCGTTTAGTCTGTTGTCCCTCTACCCTCGCCTCTACCCTTTTTCTGTATCAAGTCGACTTGTCTGGCCGTAAAAATCGTCTGTTCGTTTAAACTCTTAAAAATGTGAAATACATAGAATTATATCAACACTATACATTTCTATGGTAAAATGCCTATTGAGGGTAATGAGGTGCGAAGCCGTTTTTACAAGGCCAAATGAACCATTCTTGACAGTTGCGTGAAAATTTATGATTCTGTACGAAGCAGGATCATGACGTCATTTCATTCTAGTTTCCTCTTCAGGATATCAATGCATTTAGGAGGCATGGCTCACTTCTTTGTAAAGTGATCTATGGCTCTGTAGTCGTTCTCTTTTAGTTGCATAAAACTATATAGATTTACACCATGGTCTGTTGTGTTACGTAAATTATCTGTCCAGAATGTGTCCGTCTAGAATATGTATGTTTTGAAAGCGCATGGAGGTCATGTAAATGTTCATTTTTATTTTTTTACAAGTTACTTTCCTTTATTAAAAATTAATAATCATTTATTTGCAAACTGTTTCTTTATTTTTTATCTTTTCTCCAACAGTTGATATAAATTCTATTAAGTGTTTGTTCAAAAATCTCCTATTAAATGTATAGATGTAATCAACTATCTTATGATTGTAACTTCTGTAATTCGAATTTGTCTAAAATACATTGGGCGCCCTCTGTTTACCGGAGGGTACTTATTTCTAAAGATATCAAGAGTATTTCTTCTCATGCTGAGTTCCGTTGTTATGGCCGTCATAGTCAAGCAAGATCACAGGAATCATCAGCAAGGAAAACAACTAGAAAAAATGTTGTTTTCGCTAATCAAATCACAAAATAATGAAGTTTTAACTGTCCGGAAACTTTCATTTTGTTGTAAATCGTCTGAGTATAATCAAGATGTCTTCAGATGGGGCCAGGAAATGTCTTTTTCGCTTTATAATGAGCAAAATAGCGAAAGCTTTAAGAGGCTCCGCGGTTGGAAATCAATTTTTCGGACTTCGCTATTTCACAGATTATTCTCGTCTCAGTGACATAGCAGCCTGGTACGAGGGGGGGGGAGGGGTGTAACAGAAATTTTCAAAACAAAAAAATGAAAGTCATTAGAGGGAAAAAAGAACAGTAGAGAACCCCTTCCTCATTTTTTACTCTGTCAAGTGCGTAAGGGGAACAAATAGGATACCATGTTCTTTATGTATACTTTATAATTTTTATTTATTGAAAGAACCAGAGTAATGACGAAGCAACTGAAAAGGCATAATATATAGAAAAATAGTGAAAAATCTAATTTTCTCTGATTAACAGTCTGTGCATAACATACCATTACATCTCTATTTATACTGTGCATGTGCCACAGGGAGATGTTTATACGCGCTCATACGCGCATTACAGAGTATTGAAAACGTAACCAAAAAACTTTATTGAAAACTTAAATCAAAAACTTTACAACTACTTAAAATCCTAGACTCAAAATATGAATTCGTCTACACATGCAGTCTAAAATACATAGCAATGCTAAAATCGCGATCTAATGATACACTAGGTAATTAAATATGATATTAAAAGTTGTTACGTGTGTGGGGTAAGATTAGTCAAATGCTATACAGAAGACAATTTGAAATGCTAGCAGCGTTTCGTATTTGACTGGCAAAGCGTTCCACAATTTTGGTGCCGCTACAGTAAAAGAAAGACCACCTAACGTACTAAATGTCTTACACCTTGGCCGCCCTAGCAAAGTTCATCTTCAGATATAAAGTTGCACCTTTTGGATTCTTGGTCTACATGACCTCGGAAATATATTCCGGGGTAAGTCCGTTAAGGCTTTGTGAGAAAGCAGCAATGCTTTGAAAACAATTCCCTGTTAAACAGGAAGCCAGTACAGTCGATTTAAAAGGGGACAGATGTGCTCAAAGCAACTGACTGACTGTAGCGCTCTGTACTGTCTGTAGCTTGTTAAGCTGACTGACAGTCAGGCTGGCTGACGGTCCATATAAAATGCTATTGCAATAGTCCAAATGACATGCAATGGGTGCGTTAACTACACTTTGTACGTATTCAAAATTAAGAAATCTTCTAATACTTCTAATGCTTATCAGTTGGGAAAAAAGTCTTATTTCATTTGGAAGTCGAACCAACATGCAAGATTCCTAGCTTACGTCGAGGGTGTAACGACGGAGTTACCCACAAATGACCAACAGAGTGCGTTACTTGTACGATACGACTTAACCCGTGAATCTCTACTACAGGTGTCCCCAAGAGAAGGATTTATTTTCACCAAAGGTGGGTGATTTGGACACAAAAAGACAGGGGACATTCCAAACTATTCTTGTTAGGTAAGTAAGATTTTAAAAAGTAACTCAACGATTAATTTAAATTCTTTCAGTGGTAAGTGCAGTCATTAAAACCTTTACACATATTTCTAGTTTTTTAACTGACAACTTCATACCTTGCGCTTAACTGACTTATGTTCGAATGAAGCATTTTAGAAATCTGGGATGCAAGGAAAGGCTACTTTTCGTGTATACCTACCAGGTCTCGACTAGCCGGTTAAGAACATTATCCGGATCCAAGACATTTTTACTTGTTACGACATTGCCTCGGCTTGGATTGCTTCGATCGCCCCTACCAACTTAAAGTTGCTCCCTTCGTACCTGCCGACTGATTAAAATTGTTGAGGTGACCAGCTCGATTTGAAGAGTTCAGGACAACCCCAGGATTGTCGACATGCAGTATATCATCACCTGAGTTGTAAACTATGATCTTGCGTTTCTTTATGAATAGGAATTGTCCTAAATCTATTCATCGAAATGTGAAAACTGGAGACAAATTTGTTTAGCAAAATTTTTTAATCCTTTTTTCTTTTACCTAAATTTGTTAAGATACTGCAGGAAGATGTGTTTTGGTCTTTAGAGGCTTGTTGTGTTAAAAATCGAACTTATCTATCCTAGCAGTACTGGCAGCAGTAGCGGCTGGTGAAATTAATGCATAGAATGGCAAGGGTGTGACTATGGTGTGGTCAGAAAAACATCCTAAATATGGGCGAGCCATGCTTTAAGTCATTTATCGTATATAACGCTTTTCATCATATCAATCCATGATGTCTGGAAATCAATCACAAAGGAAAAGACCAGCAATGAAAAGTCATTTTGAACTTTGAACAAACAAAATTGACAGAGTAAGCGCTTTTTAAATTTCTTCTATACGTAGGAAGCATCTCAAACCTTAGGGGGGGGGGGGGGCGGTCAAAGGGCACTTTTTCGCTTACAGCACACTTAACTACGTGTTGGATTTAAGAGTTGATAAAAGGGCACTTTTTGGTTATCGCAAAATCTTGAAGGGGCACGAGCCCCTCGGTTCCTACGTCCCTGCTTCTGTGTCAAATAGATAATATATTTCACAATTACTGTCGTGGTGTAAGATTTATCTTACAATTGCAAAGCAGAATATTTTGCTCCCTACCAGCTATCGATACTATTAAAACTTACTAAAGCTGGAAATCTAGACAACCCTTAGGAAAGAAATGTTTGCCCCAATGAGTTGACTGCAAAGCTAATAGAAGCTTTAGAATTTTTCTCTATTATGTTTATTCTTGCCCAAACACCATATCTGTGTGTTCAGTTTACAAACATGAAAAAGTGACATACGCTACGTAATATTATGGCTAAGGCAAACAAATAGAGCATAAAATTATAACTTATGTAGTACTGTAAGGGAATATGGATATAATATAAATATAGGATGGTGAGGTAAAGGTTTCTAATTGTTCGTTCCTGTCATTGCTCTATTTCTTGCAGTTGATATCCAGTCCTGGTATTTTTCACTAGCTGGGAATGCGAGTATCACCCATTCGACTTGGCATCTAATTTAGAATGGTCTCGTCCTGAATGTTTGATCTCAAATTTTTCTTCCCACGTAAAAGTGTTTGATGAACGGGCTTTCAAATTCCACACGGCATTGATACTTCCTAAGTGGACTATACTAAAGCCACAAAATCGACTATAACTTGAAGAGAATATAATGTTTTAGAATTTTAGATCACAAAGCATATTTATCTGTTTTAACTTAAGACATGACTCGTGAACGAGAATTTTTATTATCTCCTAGCCAGTTCCCTGAACGTAAATTCAAGGAAGCAACCTGAGGTACGTCGTAGCAAGGTTCCTCAACGATGTACATCATCGACATCATAATCCAAAGCGGACGAAAACGTCATCTAAAATATCAGAGTAATGAAGAAAAAATAGCCTACACTCTGAATATTCAGCTACATTCTCCTCGATCCATAGCTTCGGTTTCCCTTTCTACTTTCTTTTGGGTTAACATTACCGCAACAACAACAACGTTGTATCTCGTTAACATTTCTCCCATGGGTGGCACTTGACTTTGCCATCCGTCACATACAGTGTTTTGAACGGCCATACTCACATTTTCTGTTTCGCGACTTTTGAAGGGAAACGTGCGACACGAAATTGGCTTACCCTGCACTTTGCTTTTGTAAACAAAGAACAAGAGCACAGACCAATGGTAAAAAGTCAGCAGAAGTTCTCAATATAGGTTAAAACGAGGTTTAGAACTTGTCTCATTCTCCTGTGTTTGAATCAAAGTCCAGTCTGAGTACCCGCTGTTTGCTCTCTGCATGAGAAGATATTTTCAAGCGTTTCATAGCTCACAGTAATCCAGTACAAATGAGATAATCCATCTCATTAGCAATGTTGATTTACTGGAGAAACTTCTCTGCTCAACGATTTCAGAAATTATTGAGCGGATGCATTATGGTCATGTGTACTTTGTTTTCCCTTTTCACTTTGAATTGTACTGAGGTGACGCTGCCCCACAGCCCTGGTGTACCAGCCACCACAGGATGCCAGCGTTGAGAATCAACAAACAATTTTGTTAAAAAAACAAAATCGCTCTGATAATATATTCATTTTGTCAGCTGTTGATACGGTGTTAAATGGTGTACCTGTGACAACTGAAAGAAGACTTTTTCCTATGGTTCACCGTGTCCTCAATAACGTAGGGTTGCGATATGACAACTCTTAATAGAATTTGTGTCTTGTCGTAAAGAAGTAATGATCTCTGCTGACGCTGAAAATTTGAAATCCGGCAGCAATTTGCTGGATTTTCAGTCACTGATCGCGAGACATTTTGTCAACAGTTAATGATGCTGAAAAGTGTCTTTAGAGAGCTGGATGACGCACAGCTAAGTACAGTATTGGTTCCAGGACGTGGTTTTTACTACAATCTGTTACTCAGTAGGTATTCATAGACATAATTCCTGCCCTACAGGTACCTTAAGACTTGAATTAGGTCTGCATGTAAGCAACAAAGACGAACTAACCTAGTACTTTTGTGTATCTATGACGAACGAATTGCAAAAGTGTACTTATGCGAACTGGTTACACAATTCATCTTTTATGGGGTGCACTGTGCCATAGCCATCCTCGCACTCGAGCCAGCTCTCTCTCAATTACTAGTTAGGTTCTCAAGAAGAGACATCTTTTGCTCCAATAACTTTGCAATTTTGTGTTTGCTTGCCTTTTAAAGTGCTTTAAAAATCTACAAGGAACACGCCTTGCTTTGTTATTTATATGATTCAAAGAATGAAGTCATCATCCAGAATGTAAATTTTCTGGATACGCCACTGCTTTAAACTGAATGAGAAAGAACAATCTGGGAAACCTGCATGTTTTAAATTTCATGATTTTCCGTTTTCAGATAAGTATATCTGTATATTGCCGTACGAGTCCGTATCAGATATCCCACAAAGAGAGAATGGGGGATTAACTATTTCGTAGTGCAAATGTAACGTTAGCTAGGTGGCTACATGTTTACTGTACATACAGGTATGAAGTAACTTCAGAACTAAAGATATAAAATGTTCAGTTGCTTAGGGCGAGAGTGTCTTGTGAACAATCTTGACAACTGTGTCTCTTATCCTTCAGGTCTTATTCGATATGCAAACTAGACATGGATTTATATCTTACCAATTGATAGTATGCGATCCAGAATTCGCTTATGATCAGATTAAATGTTTGCGTTTTAAATACCGCACGAGCTGTGTTCGTACTGGTAAGTGGGCACTCGACGAACACGCAAACGTCCCCTCGGCCTCTGTCTACACCAGGCAACCAGTGCTGCAACGATGCGGTTTTCACGCAGATCTTCTTTGAAGACCAGGGAAAATTTACATAGTGGCCAAAAAATCCGTGAACTAATTCCCCCAATGTCTTTGTATTTGGCGATTGATAAGATCGTACGTTAGTCGGAATAGCGTCCATTAGATTCTTGTGAATATCTTCCATCGACAATGAGGTGGAATAGTGATTACTGTAAGACTGCAGCGATGGAATAACAGGAGGGTTACATCCTACTTGTAAGTAACTGATGATGAGTAGCTTCATAACGAAACCTATAAAACAATAAAGTATAACTTAGATAGAGCACAAAACATCATGTTTTGGCATAGATCAGTTGATACAGCAATGTTTTGAAAAAAAGAACGTTCTAGGTTTGAATACCGGACGTGGCGTTTTTCTTGCTTCCCTAAGATCTCAGTCAGCATAGTTGTTCAACATTATAACAGATACTTTTAAGGCTCAATTCTTCTCCAGTAATCCCTAAGGGCGTTTGAGGCTTCAAAAATTAATGACCGGGTAACATGGGTGCAGGGTTTCTTTAAATAGCAGCTACCACTTTGTGTTGTATTGTACCCAGCAGATGAATATGATCTATCAAGTATAAATGTCGCTCCGCTATGAAGGAAGAAGACATTTTTATGCTACGTTGCTGACGTACATCAAGCTCGTTACTATTGTTACGTCACAGTTATCAAATTGACTGTTTGCTTCACATATCAAATACCTCTTCGCAAATTCAACACCCGTCCTTGTATAGTAGATGCAATACTTTCTCAGCTACAGATTACACACTGACATCTTAATAGTAAAGATACAGGTTTTCACAAAAAGTATACAACGATAACAGCCCGATCAGCCAAAACATTTCTTGCACATACAGAGGTCAATAAACTATCTTAAGACGCATTAAATCAACAGGTAATTGATAAAAGCTCTATCCGTTCAGAGTATTCACCCCTTGCTTCCCCGTTATTGCTGCATTGTGGATTCTGTATGGGTGACACAAATAGCCGTGCAACAACTGGAATGTAACTGACGATGATCATATCCAATTTCCTCTGGCGGATCTATACCGTCATCGCAGTACGCCTCGATCAGTACGGCACAAATTGGCACATACACAGATAAGCAGTTCATCGCCACTACTTGATTCTTTTGTAGCACTTTGAGCTGTAAAGATGCAACAGTTTCATCGAAATCTGTTAAAATTCCTATTTTCTTTTAACAGTGAAATAATAAACATTTTTATTACTTTGTATCACAGCTCCACTCTCGTTATCAGGTTCTCCCGGTAACAGTCAGCTACCAAATCCAATACATACCATGTACCCGAAAAGACCATCTTATATCAACATAGACCCATCAGCGGGGCCAATGAATGATCAGAAGGGTAAATTAACTAGTATTTGGGTGCTAAGTACTTTATCAATATTTTCAAAAATGGAATTTTATCTAAGTATCAGGCTCCAAAATGCCTACTCGACGTCAAGAGCAATGTACCAATACTATCCGGTACGCTGTAACTGATCTGTATAAGACAACATTGCAAAGATGATGTTGATGATAAATTTGGGCATTGATGAAGAACACAGTGTATTTGTATTGAAGAAGACATCATTTCGTGCAACAGTAAGATATGAAAGATAACAACTGAACATCGTAATCACAAGTTAGATAAAGAGAGACAGCAAACGTTTTAGTACAAATTACTAAAAGGAATATCCTGTTAGTTCTCTAATTTACGGCAATTCATCAGTTGGACCAATCCCAAAGCTGAAGGCTTCACCGGGAAGGGTAACTACACTTGTATATATGCGGTTAATACTGTAGTAGCCTTAATGCTGATGCCTTTGCTAGCAATGTAATTTTTCGTTCGTTTTGTGAGATGTTAACAGGTTCATACCACGATGCCAAATTTCCAGTTTGTGACTTTTTGTTTTTCGAGACTATCCTCTGTATCCATTGCTTCGCTTTCACTTCGTAAAGATACCCAGCCGAGATAAAATATTACACACACCGATGATTTGTTTCATTAATCCTAGCAGGTCAGAGAGTTATCACAAATGGCTCTATCAAAACATCAAAAGTATCAGGTGTGGGTCAGTTCTTGTTTTTCTGACAAAGGAACTATCTAGGGCATAAATAATCAATGGTTTGAGGCTTTAGGTTAGATGAGGTTTGTATGTGTGCATACCACAAGGAACAGTAAATAATCCATATCTGCGCAAGGCTGAGTGCAGTTCTCCAAGGGTAGAAGGCCGTTGCATATATTTCAACCAAATCTCCCCATCTTGTCATCAGCTTTGACTATAAAATACCTCATTCACTTGAATGAAACAAGGGCCTCGAATAAACGCAGGTCTCGCAAAAGCGTCTGTAAAGGAGTCAAAATTCGTGCTAAGCATCACGGGTAAAATCTGCAACTTGGAATTCAGTGCAGTAAGCTGGAAGCCTTGTCTGTACTAGTGAAATATGGGTGAAATTAATGTTCATGCTGCTCTTTAAGACTGTAACCCGGCTATTAACATTATGAGGGACCATTGCTCCATCTATTTCTCCCTAGTTACAGAAAAAGGACTTGATATACTCATGTACAGCACTAATCCTGCCCACTTACGTTATTGAGAACTTTGGGTTCAATATTAAGTTGCTTTGTGGCACTGTCCCTTTTAACAACATGCAGCTTTAAACTGTTAACTTATCAAATATGTTTTGTGTCTGAACACCAAACATTTTACATTACCACATCAGAAAAGGCAACGTTCTGACCTACTAGTTACTGATCTAGTCGGTCTGAACATAAGACATGGACATGTGATGAATTCCATTCTTTATCCATTGTTGACCTCTCTATGTCAACATCAAAAATTTTCAATTTTCTTACAAAGACCGACAAATTGCTAGAAACTTTTCAACATCTTGCACTTGCACACAAAAAAACTCCGTGGGAGCTATTACCCAAAAATGGCACGATCTAAAGTTGTTCAAAATTATTTTAGCTCTGTTAGACATAAAAATTACTAAAAAGATTAACTTACTTATAGCTGCCAAGGTGCAGCAAGTAGTAGAATCTTGGCGGTTAGACGTACATTTCTTGACAAAACATGAAAATTTACCAAAACCCCGTTTCAAAATATTGTTCAGTTTGATAAAGATCATTTCGGAGACTTGCATGTCAGACCTCCCTACTGCTAGGCAGAGAGGTCAAGAAAACAAGTAATACCTAGAATGGACATTTCTTTCATGTGGCGAGTGTCTTGCGTGAGTTTTCTATCTATATGCCCAAGATTGTAAGTTAGCTGCTTGAGGTAGCTTTGTGTGCCGAGCACAAGGCTGTCTGTAATACTCTTAGAAAAATAGGAACGCTTTAAAAGGATGAGAGGTGTTTAAAGAAAGTGTAAAGTGTAATGTACAGTCAATCAACATCATTCGTCCTGTTCAAGCGATACGATTTTCTTTTATGGTAATAAAAATTGCATGGTGTTTAACCAACAAGACCAATGTCTTGCTTCATCAATAGTAGAGACAATAATAAGAAGTGGAAAGTTTGCTTACTTGCAAATTTATTATCCCGAGCGCCAATCATTCCTCGCCCCTTTGCCCAATGAACCAAAAATATAATTAGGGGCTTGATTCGGCTATCCATTGCAAGGTAGCCCTTTATCAAGTGACAATTGAAGAGGCTGGATTTATTTGAGATAGATAGATCACAATCCTTTCTCCAACGATTCTCAAAGAAATTTACGATGGGAACCGTTGCACTTGATATCACCTAGAAATTAACAGCAGTTGAAAAGAGTGGTAAGTTTAGCATTAGGGGAATGAACAATTCACAGTAGACTATTCAAACTATACGCTGTGAACAGTACCAGATCCAGTCAGGGACGAGGGAACAGGGGGCAGCGGGGGTCATGCCCCCCAAAGATTTGCCAAATCTCTTTTTTTTCGGTGACTACTTTTTACCTATATCAAAATTGAAATTGATTGCGACAGACATTGTGTCACATTCGCGGCAAAATATGCATATTGAGACACACAACAGATTTCGCTTCTGCATACTGTGGAACGTGAAAAAGTAAATTTGAACCCAGCCTTCTTGTTCCCCCCCCCCCCCCCCCCCCCCCATTACTTTCCCCTTTAACCCCCCCCGGAAACCGGGCCCCAAAGGGGGAAAACATCCAAAAACAAAATTTCTCTTCCTACCTAAAAACAAAACAAAACTCGTATTAATGCAGTCTCTGATACTATTTAACTGCTCACTTCTTTTCAGTATGAACAATCACGACGGCTTGGAAACGCACTATCATCATCCAATTAACATACGCTGATCACGTGATAAATGTACCATAATAACGTTACCCAAAGCGTCATGATCGTATCATAAATATGCATTGATAGTGTTATGTATGATGATTATGCTACTGATGTACGATTACTGTGTTGGAAAATGTATCGTTAAATTACAACTAACGAATGCATAAATCACATCAATAATTTATGCTGATATATGCATTAAAATATACTTTAACGGATTGTGTAAGATCCATTAGATTACGAGCCAAGAAAGTAAACAAGCGCCTTCCCCTAACAGTCAGCAGTTACCCATCGCGCCGTACCCCGTATTATCGCTTGTGTAAACTTTGGGGACGAGAAGTCACCAAGTCAAGCTTGGTGGCCTTACAAGCGCACCAAGTCACTAGTAGCTCTAATCACTCCAAGGAGTTGTGCTGTCATAGCTTATAGCGAACGCTACATTCCGACATTCCACCACACCCCGAAAATTAACTCCAGACATAATCCATCATTTTCCTTCTGGCTAACTACATGCCCTATAACAGTAAAAATTCAGCTAATATCAGTAATAACGCTTCATTCTCTGGACAGCCTACTTTAACAAATCCAATCACTTTTCAAAAACGTATTGTATCTATATCAGTTCAGTTCTAACTCAATAAGAGAATTTTAGCTTTCCATTCTAACTTTCAAACTGAGGCTACCGAGCAAACTGTTGCAGACCGTCCCGCGTTCTGGGATATCCAGCGCTTCAGCCTCGCTCTCCAAATGTTTTGACCACAAAAAGGCCATAACACTCATCATTACCTCGTTCTCTACCTCAAAGTCACTCGGAAGTAACGCTACTACATCATACGAATGCATAGATATGGAAAGATTGCAAACCTTCGAAAATTATGTATACGCTGCGATCATTGAGCAAATCCCATTATGGCCAAGTTTCAGTTTCCTGGCCTCTTTGTGGTCATAATAGTTTAGAGCGAGGCTACAACGCATAATGGCTCAAAACTCAGAAAGCTCCAGAGAGCAAAATGATAAAAAACGCATGGTCCGAAATAAAACCAATGCTGACCATCAAAGCTACGTCAAAGCGTTCAGATGACAGCTCTCCAGTCACGTACGGAATCGCGCTTGGGCTGTACAGAAAGGAGACGCCTGAATGGGTTCTGTGGTAAGTCGTTACAGTAGGGTTCCGTGGTCATTTTTGAGTGACATAGACTTAACAAGACTTGCCATCCTCGCACAATCTCTCCAGACGAAAACAATTCTATCATTAAAAATTGTACTTGAGGCTTTGCAATGAGAATTCAACTATCAATGCAATTTTCAATTAATACCACAAAATGTAAGGTGGTGTGCAATTGTTCTAAAGCCTTGTCTTTTAGCAAGCGCTTATCTACGGGCTTCCGATTCGAGAAAGGCCGTTTTCCAAGGACATACAAAGTTTTCTTCCGAAAAAGTGCAAGCCTCTCAAGGGTCATCTGAAAACATTTCGAGGGAACTAGGGAAACCGGGCTGTAGAAATGGCATGAAGTCTACAATTTGCAAAAATATCTAGAAAGTCAATAACTTAAAAGAACGTCTTGCTATCATGGTAGCCGCAAGGTTGGTGTAGATTATGCACATTTTTTCAGAACCGGCGAGAACATCACATAAAAAGGCGGGTGACCAAATGTTACCCTGGTTGATCAGGTCTGTTATAAACGATACGGTGGGTACAAATTATTCCACAGACCATGTAAACCTTTTGCTGGAGTCGCAAATTCACGGAAGACAACAACTAACACGAATTAAAGAGAAACTACACATGACATCCATACTGACCAAAACTTCGGTCAGAAACCCAGGAACTGCGCCGTTATACTCCCGGACAACCTACTTTTCTTGATGACATATCAACATAAACTATACATATAATACGAATGACTACTACGAAAATAAGTTTAAACTCGCCACTTCACGTAATAATTCTGATCACAAACCTTGGCAACTTCTTTTGACCTTTTCCTTCCTTCCTCAGCCACCTTGATCATATCTCCATCAGCCAAATCGACTGCTGTCTGACCCTAATATCAATAGAAGATAAGTATAAATTTGGCTTATGAAGGGAGTGATTTCTGTCAACTAGTGCACAAATAGTCCTATTACATCAAACACGTTATACTACTACAGCGAAGTAATCGGTGTAGAGGTGACCACCCTTAACTAAAGTGAAATGTGCAAATGAAATAATGAAAACCGATAGATTGAGTTTCGGGCAGAGTATCTCAATCAGTTGACATACAAGTTACACTTTTAATTAACTATCTTGAAATCCCTCTGGTTTGAAACATTGCAATCTCTTACTTCCGCTTGAATTTACGACCCCTTCTTAAACTCTAGTTGCATTCCTCGTAACGCTTTCGCTCGACTATAGTTCGATGCTTTACGATCCCTCAGTTCTACTCTACTTACATTGTGATCCTTTACATACAATACAGCTAGATACCTTGGGACCCTCGGATATACTTCCGTACAACACCTTCCAACCCTTTAGTCACAGTGAAGTACAATACTTTGGGAAACTTCAGTGACACTAACTCGCAACCATTTAGTCACAATGAAGTATGATAATTTTAGCAAGCATGAGAGAATCCAAAACGGCTGTACCAAGCTGAGCGAAGTTCCGGATCAGAAAATGATACATAGACTGATGTTCAAAATACTAAAGATTGAATTTACGACTAATAATAAAAAAAATTATATTTTTTATCCCTTTTAATTATTTTAAAATACTTTATACGTAT
>JAAAKL020010536.1:0-14283 GCA_010016065.2 Carybdea cf. marsupialis auct. non (Linnaeus, 1758) | reverse complement strand
AGATGCAACCTAAATGTAGAGGGGAACAACATCAAGCAAGTGGAGAAATTCATCTACCTAGGAAGTTTGATAACAGATGAGGGTAAATGTGATGCAGAGATAAAGAGAAGAATTAGTACAGCCAAAGAAACATTTCATAAAATGAAAAGTATACTCAAAGATCGTAAAATGTCAATACCCACTAAAATCAGGATTATGCACTGCTACATCTGTCCTACATTATCCTATGGCTGTGAATGCTGGACCATCTCAAAACCAATGGTAGACCAAGTGCAGGCAGCAGAAATGTGGTTTCTAAGGAGGATTATGAAGGTTTCATGGACTGAGCATGCAAGCAATGAAGAAGTTTTGAGAAGGGCGGGAACAGACAGGGTACTGCTAAAATCAATCAGGAAAAGGCAGATGAAGTTTTTTGGGTATGTGATGAGAAGGGAAGGCTTGGAGCACCTAGCAGTTACTGGATATTTGGAACACAAGAAAGGAAGAGGAAGACCAAGAGTTGGATGCTTGAAGGCTTTGACCACATGGGCAAATATTAGAAGCTAAAGAACTGATGAAGACAGCTAAGAACAGGGTAAAGTGGAGGACCATGACAGCCAACGCTTTGAAGAAGCACAGCACCCAGAGATAGAGCGCATTGTTAACAAGAATACTTTGTGTAGAGTCTGCATATAGCCTTTAAGATATCTAAGATATACTTTACCAGTAGGACCTATCAATTTTGTGTACTAGTAATAAACACTGGTAATAAAAATTATGGTGTACTGATATTGTCCTTGGAATAAGTGAAAATACAAAAATGCCTACTGAGTAGTTTATAGAGTAATCATCAAGCATACATGAAGAAGCTGAGTCAATTTAAGGTCGTCTGACCCTTTATGTTCCTTTATCTCCTGATATATTGGTATATAGAGATAAATGTGTGTGTAGATTTTGTGTATATACAACTAAAATGGCTTGAGGACACCAACAAGCATTTAGTTGTAATACAATCTAGTATGAGGTCCCTAATGCTAGGACCAGAATGCAGCCAGCAAGATCAGCTGTAATGAGAGGACCCCAGACAGTAACTGTGGATGATCTGCAATTGAGCACCATCTTCTGCACAATTCTAAATGCCACCAGAAGATATGATAATGGACATGTTATGATTTTAAGTAGGGGATGTATTAAGTTTCATCTTGCTGTGTTAGAGTCTATTTATATTTCATGTTTTCAACCCAACTTGTGTAGGCAAAAGGAGTTTGTGATTAGATTGTCAGTGTTTTAGCATGCCTAACTTTAAGTTATTTTCTTTTGTATGTCTCTGATCCTCTAAGCATGTATAAATAGTATCATCAAACTTTGGTTCTTTACTGATGAGAAATGGCAAAAAGTTCCTTGATCAAATAAGTTCCCTACAGGCTTGATTGTCTCTTTATATTTCTGTAGTACCAGGAATATGTAGGCTGTACTCACCTAGCTGGTCTTCTATTCTTACCACTGCAGATTGTTCCCAATACAAGTTCCTGATTAATCTAACCTCCTTGCCATCTAAATCTAGGGATGTTTGCATTTCGAATAATTTTTCATATTTTACTTGATCAAAGGCCTTGAAGGAATCTGTAAAACACAAACATAGATCTCTTTTCACTTCCATTGATCATTCTGCAAGTGTTCTCAACAACGATATTGCATTTCTTGTGCCTTTATCCTTTACAAATCCACATTGTTCTTGAAAGAAAGCACCCGAAGTGCTATCTTGCTTCTACTTCTTGTCATAATGATTCTTAAAAGTATTTTCATGATGTAACTCATCAGATGTAATGATTTGCTTAAATCTATAGAAAGGCTTAAGTTAGTTTTACTATTCCATATTCCTCCATTGCTAACAGTTGTCCTATCTTTACTTCATTTGGTCCTGCTGCCTTATTTTTTTTCATTCTACTTAATGCCAATCTTACTTGTGACTACAAGATTTTTGGTTCATTCATGTCTTCCTTCATTTCAGGCAAGTTTCCTCCATCATCTTGGAGTAACGTTGGATATATTCTTTCCATCATCTCAGTATCTGTTCTTTCTCCAGGGTCGTAGTGCCATCTTTTGCTTTTAAACATCCACTAGACACACATACATGCCCTTTACGTGATAGACTTTTGGAACATGTTGATGAAGTTTCTGTTATTCATTTGGTGGTATTTTTTTTCTGTTCATTCACCTTGTTTGTTCACCCAGTCTTCTTTCGCTTTTTTGCAGTTTTTTACATAATTGTCTGTTTAACTTTTTGTATTCATGTGTATCATGTAGTTTGTACTTACTTTGTTCTTCCAAAAGATTTCTTCCATCATCCTCTTAGTGTTTCTGGTTATCTTTTTTGAGGAATTATACTCTTGGCAGCTACGAAAGCTACCTTAAGTTTTTTTTGTAAATTATATCTTGAGGGACTGAGATCTTTTTTTGACGTCTACTGAATATCTCTGCTTTATTTCTGTGCTCATTCAAAAACATTGGTAGTCTACCAATTTCTTGTTATTCCATTTCCTTTTTTCTCAATTTGATGTTCACAGTGCAGAGAACTGGGCTGTGATCACTATAGCAGTCTACCCTGGAGTAGGTACACGATTGACACTGAATTTCTGAACCTGCTATTTACACTGGTTTAGTCAATCTGGTATTTACATCCCCTCCTGGACTCTTTCTCATCTGTAGGCATTGTGTGCTTTTCAAACCACTTATTCATGATAACTTGCTTGTTTACTTTCCACCATTCAATGAACTTATCACCCATTTCATGCCTGACTCAAAACCTGTCCTTCCAATAATATAATCTTGTTTACGGTACTTTTTCTGTTACTTGAGTATTTAGATCTCCCATTACAATAATAATGTCTTGTGGTTTGCAATTGCTCTTGGTTTTATCTAGACTGTTGTAAAACCACTTCTATGTCTTCATCAGTACTTGCCAATTTTGGTGCATAAACGTGGATCATTGAAATGTCAAATTGCTGCACCCTTCATCTCACAAGGATTAATCTTTGTGATATAGGCCAATAGACTATTGAAAAACTGATGCCTGTGCCGGGTTTCGATCTGCTGCCTTCCGTACTGCAGTCCAGCGTGCTAGCCACTACACTACATAGGCTTGCACTCCTGAGAGCACAACTTTAGGCATACCACGTTCATCAGACAATACACTCCATGATGCCATGACTACAGAGTGACATCAACCTACACAATGCGAACATTCATTACAGGAAGGTGATGTCACAATGATCAACTACCAACATCCCCCCTGAATGTGAGCTTCCAGGTGTTGATCAACCTTTCTCGCCATCTATGATCTACAATATGGTTACCTTGATGGTGCGGTTGCTCCAAGCATACCCTATCACATGGCTCGCCACCCTGGTGTTTCCAGTTGACTCACGTGTCTGGGCCCATAACCTAATGAAACTTGGTTAAGGAAATGCAGAGATCAAACAAGACAAGCGTCCTTCACTGCTAGCTGAAAAACGAGTTATCCTGGTATTACTGAGAATGTGCAAAGAATGATTGCAACATTGATCACAGGGATCCAGAGTAACATTATGATCATTTTACTATTAGCATAGACCAGTATACTTTTTGAACTGGTTTCATTGAATAGGATGTCAACACCTTTTTCATGATTCTCACCCCCAGAATAAATAAGCATCATTATTCTGGTATTACATATTCCAGCCTTAGCCCATCTAGTGTCACTTGTCCATATGATATTGATGTTTAGCCTTTGCATCTCTTTGGGGACATTAGTTAGTTTTCCAGCTTAAAATAGTGATCTTAGATTCCATATTGTTATTGAGGTATTGTGCTTCATTTTGACATGTATAGATTATACTGAAAAATTTAAAAATCAAATGATCAAAATCTTGTGCATACCTGGATGATGGTTTTTCGACATTACCCGAGTTAAAATACTTATTCCACCTTCTTTAAAAATACATTTTCTTGTATTTACTTACAATTTATGTTGAAAAATTGGAACACTTTGTAACATTTATTCAATACAAGAAAAGTAACCATTTAGTCTTAGTTCTTTGTAATTTCTGATATACCCATACACATAGATTGCAAGGAATATTGTATTACAATATTTTGCTGAAATAAATGCCTTGTTTATGAACTGCTATGAATGTTCACAGTGAGCCCAATGTTATTTAGTCACATGTGAAATTCAAAGCATATCTGAGAGTTGACCCATTTTAACTTCCATAAAATGTGCTAATTACCCATGAAAGTGCAAACATAATTACATGGGAATAATATAACTGCATTATTTATACAAATTCATTCTTATAATGTGATTCTATTTTAAGAGCTGCCATGGACTAGTGGATAATTTCCACCTTCAGATAAAGAGGGTCAAATGAGTCAGGGTTCAAACCCTGTAAGGGCCATTGGTGATGGTAAGGTATCAGGTCTTAAAGTCTTCTATGGTCCAGTAGCAAGTCCC
The DNA here is from genome assembly GCA_010016065.2 of Carybdea cf. marsupialis auct. non (Linnaeus, 1758). NCBI lineage: Eukaryota > Metazoa > Cnidaria > Cubozoa > Carybdeida > Carybdeidae > Carybdea > Carybdea cf. marsupialis auct. non (Linnaeus, 1758). The sequence goes on along the minus strand of JAAAKL020010536.1, from coordinate 9,812 downwards.
ATGAACATGGGCACTACCATATCCCTGTGAAGGGGAGTGCACAGGGTTAAAACCGATAAAAATGTCTTCTAAATGGAAAGCCACAACTCTTGTTTTAACATGATGAAACTTGGAATGTTTGGAATAATGTGTATATAATATATCATCTTGGAGATGAGGTAAGAAATGTCCAAAATAGTAGTCCTACATTACAGTGCAAGAAATAACATGTCAATAAATATAAAATTTTAGTGTTATGATCAGTTAGCACTTTGGTTTTGGTCAGAATAACATTTTTATATGTGTGTGATGGGTTCTGCCATCTCCCCATCATGAATAATCTTGAATTACTAGTATGTTGTACCAGGGGCTCAAAATTGGGCTAGCAAGACAAAGTGAAAAACTTGTATCAATTGCCTTGATCATCCGCTTGATTTTCAAATTGTGGTTTGTAATTATTGCATTGGTATAAAAATGGTGTGCCGCTACGGAAAATTTACCAAATTTACAACCTGTTTAGAAAGCCAGATATATGATACAAGCAATAGCCACTTTGGAAAAGGTCAGGTTATAAAAAATATCACTTTATTCTTTGTCTACATGTTGCATAACTTTGACTATTTAAACCTAATGTCAATCACCATCTTGGAAAAACTTTAATTTGTTTCACCTGTAATCACATCAATTTTTCTGTTTGCTTTCTATTTCTACTTCTTTCAAAGTAACTCAATACCTTGAAGTGTCAATCCTGCCTTGTATTGACCAAAGGAAAAAAGAAAAGAAAAAAATTTATTGTCAATTTCTCAGCAACATAGATATTTTTTCTCAGTTAAAAGTCTTCTTTTCCCATTCATGAGGTTTGACGATGCCCATGTACATGAATCATAGAACACTTTAAGACTGAATGCCGTACAGCCCCCTCAAAGGGGAAACACCACATTAAACAAATGATGATGATGATGATGATGATGATGATGATGATGATGCCCTTCCTGCCATCACCAGTGGTCCTTCTGGGATCTGAACCCTGTCCCTCTTGATCTGAAGTCAAGGAACTTATTCATTATACAACAGCACCAAATACTCATAACAAATGTAATGAAGTAACTTACGTAACCACAACAAATTGCTGCAAAGAATACAAGCAGTAATCAAACAAATTAAACTTTAGTAGAGACTCTTTCATACTCGACCAATAATCACTCTTCTTAGGCTGCACATTAATCCACAACAAATCAATGCAACAAGAAGCTGATTCTATCTTACTAGCTTATCTCACAAATGAATCTCTGAGGTTTTCTTGCAAACTATTTCATTACAAAGTCATATCATGTGATTCAGCATTGCAAAATGTCCACCTACACACTCTTTGTGGGGCTAGCATTATTGTGTGTGTTATTAGGGTTATTGCTGCAGATGCATACTGTATATTTACAAATTTCAAACAGAAAGCTTCATGATTATTGATATGTATTTATTCATTTTGATGTTTAGGTCATGTATTGATGCTGACAGAAGAAATAAATTGAAAGAGAAACCACTGGTAGTTTTAATGAAACAGTTTGGAGTCTTCCCATACAGCGTGAAAAAAATGTCCAGAAGGACTTTAACAGAGAAGATTTTGACATTGCAGCAGAAGTTATCTTTGCCAACATTTTTTCATCTTTCAGTTGGTGCTGATGATACAAATTCTTCCAGACATGTCATCAAAGTAAGGAAACTTTAGATGTACATTATCTTCATGTGCTCTTATTTTGCCTGTACCTATTCATTTATTTGGGGCATTTGCAGGAATATTTGTATGAAACAAAGTGGGCTACTTCAGAAGAAATTGTTCTTATCTTGTACACCAGTTGCCCTGATGCCAATAACAATGTATTATAAAAGCAAATTATAACTGATTGAGATTGAGTGAGCATGTTTATAGTGATTGATTAGGGATGAGAAACATCAGTTATCAATACTTACACAACTAACAGAACATCTATACTCATGCACATGCTGAACAGCAAGACGTCTGAAATAGTCATCTACCTAACATGCAGATTTTGACCTTGATACATGAAATGTTTTCAGGCTGATGAGTCAGTTGTGTCAGGAAATTTGAAATTTTTGTCATTTTTAGTTATTATTTAATTCCAGTTAAAAGAAATTTGGGTTGTGGCTAAAGGTTGTGTATGAAATATGTTGCATTGTAATTTTTACAGTAGTTAATCTTCTCCTCTCCCAGGGGATGTATTGCTGCCCTCCTGCTACATGTGTCTATGACCCCAAATGAATCTCAGGAATCATGTAGTAGGGGATGTTACATATCAAACTTTGACTTAATAACAAATGAGAAAGAACTGCTGAGGCAGTTGCAGAGTCAGTCCATTTTCTATGAGTTTTGAAGAAACATAAAAGAATCAAGTTCTGATTTATATGGAGAGTAACATTGAAGGAGATATCCACTGTATTTAGTTGGTTTCGAAAAAATAGCCATTATCCATCTTAAGAACCTGATTTTTGTACTAGTGGATTAATTGCCATGCTTTTATATACATTAAGTGCTCTCAAGATCTGTTCTGCATACCTCAAGTTTGACATTTGTGCAACTCAAAAAGCGCATAAATTGGTTATAGGCTAGATGTCGTCTAACTTGCTAAAATTTTGCATTGTAACTGTCACCTGACAATATGAAGAACAAAGTAAATCATGGCTGGTAACAAGACTAGTGATATTTTTTGTAAGTTGTGAAAATGTGGCAATATCAAATATTCTTTAAGTATCCCGTGTCACCCACTAGCAGACCCTATCTTAGCCGTAACATGTTTGCATTTCCCAAAGTTTTAGAGTCCCCGCCATTAACCTTAATCTACTCAATGTGACACCTGCAATAGCAAGTATATCCTTCACAAATGTCATCACCATAAACTTTTGCAATACTGAATCAACTCCAATTTTCTTGATCTTAGTTTGTGTCTATCTTCTGCTCCTTTATATCTTATAATAATCAAACTTAGCAAGACCACATTGTCTTCAGTGCCCAGTTCACATGTTTACATGGACTCATGGCAACTCAGCAGTTACTTTAATAGCAAATCATTCAGCCTTTGATGTCCTTAATCCATAGTTAAGGGGCAGCAAGAAAGAAATGACAAATAAAATTAATGTCAGTAATGATTTCAAATGTGCAGATGGTACCTTATTTCAGTCTTACGTAAACATTGCTATTCCTGTGTGGAGCCTTCATTACTGTAAAACTTTCTTTTTCCTTCCATATAATCTTGCAATGAACTCTCCTTCTTTGACTTGATCAAAAGGCTAAGGGAACTTGACTTAAAATATAGCAATTAAAATGCCTGGTTATATTTTATTGCCTCATGAGTCCTAGTCAGTGAAGGAAACAGCATCTCTGTATGACATACTTTCTCAAAATTGGAGCTCATCATTACTTTTTCAGGTACTATGGTAAAGATTTAATAGGTTTCAGGAGTACAGTTTGAGGCAACCTGTTCTATTTGACTATAAAACAGTAAGGTGATACTGAAAGCCTTGCCTTAAAATAGGTATGACCATCATCAGTTTACAGAACGTTTGTTTAAAAACATCTCCCAAAACAATTTCCTTGAAAGATTTTGAATTGTGGGTAAGTTAATGGCTGGAAGCATTGCAACAAGAAGCAAGGGAATATCGAAATATACACTGTTGTCTTCCAAGTATCAAACACCCAATAACATTTCTCCCTTAACATTTCTTTGGAATAGTGAGGTCAATGTCAGTGTTTCAGCCAGAAAGAGTGTATTTCCAATATTTCTTATAAGCTGTTAAAACTAGATGTAAAGTATAAAAGAAACAGTTTGTCCTTTGAATTTTAGTGTTGACAATGAGCAGGTGATTTTTAGGAAGACATGTATGAAGAAACTGGGTTTGCCAAGTAGCTACTTTTTAAAAAGCAGGTTTTGCAGACATGAAAGGAAATTGTCAACATAGGAATAAGGTTACTAGTGGGACACATTACTAAATTGGTGTTATTGATTAAGAACATCATCAAATTCACTAGCTGCTGCTGGCCCCAAAGTCTCTCTAAATCATCAGTTCTTTTATCTTCTAGTTCTTTGATATTTAGCCAATGGATTCAGGTAAATCATCTTTGTGTTATTGGATTTCCCTGTTCAGATCATAAACATAACAGTGCTCAGTGCTATGCCATTCTGAATCCTATGTACAACTTTATACAATTTACAAAACATTTGTCACTAACTGGAACACTATTCGGAGATATTTAAGTAACTATTGATCTTTTTAATCTGGAGACCATATGCTATACCTTAGTTGTAAACCAAGGTCCGTGCGACATCATCTATGGAAGCTTAAATATAGGTTATTTTCAGCCACCTGAAACATTTTGCTTTCATAGGATTTTCGTGGCAGGATCATAGTATTGGAGGAGCTGATTTAGAAGTTGCCAATGAAGGCAAACAAAATGCATTTTAGGTAGTGCTGAGCTAAGGAGGCTCTATTGTGTTTGCTGTTTTTTGACACAGATCTTGGATAGAAGGTCTTACATACTGAATTACCTATCAACTTTTGAGAGATTTTGTGTTACTTGTTATCAAATAAATATGTACATGCACATGCATGCAATTACTTGTTTTCCCCATGTAACAAAAGATTATTCATTTGTTCTCTTTACTTTTTAGCTGAATCAAGCGGGTATAGTTTTACCACGAAAGAGATATGAAGCAAATAATTCAAATGAGGTACATATCAGTAATATAGTCACATAATGTCTGACATTAAGCAGCTTGCAACATCTTTGTTCAGTTGTGCTAATGTCACAAAATGTGACGTTTTTGGAATTGCTATTATTTCTTTTTGTGAATTATGTAACTTGCATTGCAGATCAAGGCAACTCCCTTCTTTAGGTAATTTTTCTTTTTTTTCATTCGTCATTTCCATTGCCATATGCATGTCATGTTATCAAGTTCTATACTATGTATTTCATGATTTCTAGTGTATTTGCCTGTGTACTTATTAGCAGATTACTCTTACATCTTCTTTGCTTTTCCTAACACTTTCCAGCCACTGTGATGTTGCAGAAGGTGCGAACTTTAAGGCCATCAACAGAAGTAAACCTTTCCCTTTGTTCATGAAAAATCTTGGTTGTTGACATACAGTCTGGCTGGCTCCCTATGCTAAAATAAATAGGTTTACATAATCAATTTACAGCATTACCACAAAGAAATAATTCTATCCCAACCTTACATTACCTTGAATTCCCATGGGAGTGCATTTGAATGACTGTGTTCCTTGAGCAGACCTCATTTGTAAAGGGTATGATACTAGTTATTGATATCACAAAATGGCTTAAAAGGGGTACAATTTCATAGATGACTTCAACTATTATCAAAGCGCTCCCACATATCAAATAAGCACAAACACGGTTTCCCAAACCCAACAAAAGAGGTAATTTTGGTCTGCTATGCAAGGCTGGTAAGTTTGTAGCCAGATTACACATTTCATTGGAAACTGTCACAGGCATGGCAATCAGAGGTAAACAAATATGCACATGTGAGTGGAACAGATGAGACATTACAGTGAAGTAGTAAAAAGTGTGGCAGCTTGTTGATTTGGGAGTGACCTCCTTAGTTTTAAATTATTTGCCAATTGTGTTTCTATTGAAAACAGACAAATCCAACGTGCAGTCTGCAGTGCCACCTATCAGCCAACAAGTATGTAACAAAGTCATTTATGATGATGCTAGTTAGGATTTGATAGATCTTCATTTGTATGGCAGCTTTGTAGGTTCGTAATTTACTTTGAAGCGCTATCTTATATTGTATTCCCCCTTTCCACCAGTGATTATGATATCGTGTATATCTAAGGCATCCCATTTATTATTTGGCTATTAGGTATATATAATCGCCAGAATGTAATTCCAGCAGACTCTATTTGTAAAGCCATTGAATTTTATTGTTAAAGATTTCTTTGTTTTTTAGAATGTAAATAGGACTGACCATTTCAGGAGTACTGTAACCTGATGAAGAGGATTTATTTCTCAAAAGCTTGCAGAAGCAAACTGCCATGGTTTTTACTGTTTATATACACACATACTACTAAGCAGTGGTAAAAAGGAAAAGCAAAGTGCCAAAGTTACGTTAGGTCTCACATCCTGTCTCCTGACATTCTTCAGAACCTTATACATGCTTTTACATACTTACATACATACATATATATATACATATAAACATATAAACATAAAAACAACATACAGTGGGGGCATAGGCATATGCAGCCTATGTCTTGTTGAAAAGTTGGCTTTGTTAAAAGCCGACAAAACATCAGCTCTCAACAAGCCTTCTGAAATTGTATCAAAGTGCAATCATGGGAATAAGTTTATTTTAAGTAACTATGCCATGCAGAAGCTTTTCTTTAGTTGTTCTCTTCTTCTATATTTCTCTGCATCCGTGTATCGAGCACTCTGGACAATAGAAGTGTTAATCTTTACTAGTGTGAGTTACTTGTGTGAATACACACACACACACACACACACACACACACAGACAGACACACAGACACACACACACACACAGAGACACACACACTTATTATTACTTATTATTACTGATTCCTTCATAAAGAAAATTTAGAGCAGTTTTGACGTTGAAGTAGAGAATGCAGTATTAGATACTAGTATTACTTTGTATAATTGTTTGTATGTCGGTATGTTTAGATTTATGCCTGTTCTGATGAGAAACGTAATGACAGATCTACCCCTAGCCTCTTGCATCAGAGATATCTATTTGACCGCTGTATTTGATACATTTAATTGGACGATTAGGTAGATCATCCCAGTTGTTCTCACCAGTATAAGTCTGGTCTGTTTTTTCTGTTTCGGTGCCATGCTTCGTCAGAAACAATAATTTATATATAATCTTAGGCAAATAAATGCAAATATAAGCACAAACAGAAAGCAGGAAATGCAAGGTAAATTCAGGGGAAAGTATTTTCTGCTTCATATAGTTGAATAGTATCACATTTTGATGATTGTATGTGCTCCAAACTATTTTGTCTATTTTCGTTCGTATTTTCTATTGTGAGCAGATTATGAAAGCCTACGTCAATTTGATGACTCGAACTGATTCACTGGTAACCAAATCAAAGGAAAGCCTATTACGGAAAGAGATGACTGAGGTTCTGAACTTCGAAAGAAATCTGTCCAAGGTACATTCCTTCAGATAAAGTATTACTTGTCTCTTGTATATATGTGATAAAACAGTTTCTATGACCCTGATCAATACAATTATGGCAGTCTTTTAAGCCGACCTGTTATTACAAGGGAGATATCTGCTGGTAGAGGTGCCCTGTTGATAGAAGTCCGTGAAAAACCTTTATATTACAGGGCCGTAGCAGCCGTTGGGGCCATTGTTGGACATGCCCCCATGTTTTGCCAAAGTTGTAGATATATGAACTGCAGTGATGTTATGCAGTCAACACCAATAGGTCATCAGTAGAAAACCAGACTTCACTGATGTTTCGGTAATTTAAGTATTGTATCTGGCTAGCCCGTACATGTTGTATTACTTACTTATCCACTGGCTAGATTTTTTAAAGTTTAAACAATGGTGTGCCCCCCTGCCCCTATGAGAATCGTGGCTACCGTCCTGTATGAAGAGTATTAAATTAAAAAACCCCTTAATCTTGCCAATTGCCCTTCATAAAGACTTACCGTGCACTTAATTGTTGCGAATAGACCATCCGGTAATACTTTTTTTCACCCTTCAGAGAGCTTTTATCATATATTTAAAGTTTTACTAAATTTATCGGTAAAGTTTTTATGAAGCAGGCTTGGCTAGGCAAGGTCAACTCAATACGGATCCTGCTAGTAACATGCTAAATATTTTGACATCCAAAATACCTCCATACCCCCACCAGCTCCACACTACAGATTAGAAGGGAGAAGATTTTTCTTTGATCGCTAGCATAAATGATGAAGGCACTCGTTGGTTGTTTCTTATGCTAGGAAAGGTGTTTAATTGGCGAGAGCGCATAAATAGAAAGGCTCGGGCAAAATAAGGTATTAGAAAATGCGAAAAGTCACCCTTAACTCTTCCCCTCTATACATAGAGGGAACATTTCATTGAATTCTAGCACGTTTTTCTGTCTACAGTCCATCAATTATAACAGGCATTTCCTTTGCAAGTGATCAGTTTCTTAGGGCAAATATTTTCTCTATAACGCCCCTTTTTTATTGGTTCAAGTCATGACCTTAGTCATTATTTCTACGTGCTGAACTCGATTACTGTTTTGCATCATCTTTGCATTTGATCATTTCAATTTTGAAAAATGCTCTACTCAAAGAAGAAAGCACTTACAGTTGTAGTTAAACAATGGTTTTACAGATTTGCTACAGAATTATACTTTATTGTGACAATTGGCCTGAAAAATGTGAGGTCATTTTCTTTTAGCTTACGGCATACAAACAAGGTATCACGTCATTCATTCGCGAGCAAAGATATTGTTCCATGTTTGATATTTTAATTGAACTATTAATAGCTCTGATTTATGACGACTACTGGCATTATCACCGGCTCCTTTGATTAGATTTGTACGGGCTTTTTAAAGTTCTGAACTTTTAAGCTACAAGCAAGTAATAGCGAGTTGTACTTTTTTGGTGGAAATTTTTTTGTTGTACTTGAAGAAATTTGGTCGTACGCTAACACGATCCTTGTGAGAGGACGTCCTGACGTCGGGACATTGTCAAACCCTTATAAAGAACACTCACGTTCACTAATTATTTATGAGGCTATAATACTGAAGTTGGTGAAAAGTTTAGTTTTGTAATAGATAAATGGTGCAATACTTTAATTCTCAAGTTGGTAAGAGTGAAGATAAGATATATTATGGATTTTCTGTCTCTTCAGATAAATTGCATATCGTAGACGTTAACAATTATCCTTTGCTAGGTTTAGAGGAACATTCCAACTTAATTTCTCTGCCTCTGAAGACTGATATTCTTCAGTGCCTAGCAATTTATATTATCGTTTTCATTGACATAGTGGAGCTAACAACATAGTCAATCTCCAGCCTTCTCCCCTCAATTGTTAGGCCACCACTGCCCCCACCATTCTATTTCAAACTTTATACTGTATGAAGCCTATCGTCAGAGGTCAGCATTTTGGTGTCAGGTCACCTCAGTATTCAGATATTATCTCGTTGTAGATCTATGTACCCATGGAGAAAATGACTCAGATTGACGAGGTATACAAGAAGATGACAATTAAAGACCTCCAGGAACTGTGCCCTGTAGTAAGTTAGATTGTGTTAATTTGCGGATGTCTTGCGGATGTCTTGCGAAGACTTTTTAAAGTAATCTGTGAGTAGAACACATTAGTGACTGATCAGCCTTGTTCATCATAAACATTTTTAATAGAGTCAGTTTGCTTTTAATGTGGTTGTTTAAGGATTATGAATTGCGGTGATTGGAAGTCGGATGTAAGCATAGGGTTCAACAGTTTGCTAGGTAGATCATGGCAAAATACGACTATATTGCTAAAGGTTCTGTTACGATGATAAAATGACACGCAGAGAAGTTCGTAATAAGGTTCCTAATTGCGGAAAATGATTATATTAACTTCGTAAAGTGAATAACAAACAGATGTACTCTGTAGAAAGAATATTCAAGCGACAATCGTAAATCTAGTTTGATTACAATGCCAGTTGGGTAGATTTAGTGAATGCCTGCCTTCAGGGTTCAGAATCTCTGTGACTGAGTAATAAATATGAACACCCAGGCAAGTATGCGAATACTGAGAGACATCTTTTAATTAAGAAAAAAAAGTTCTGTAGAT
>JAAAKL020010534.1:0-14288 GCA_010016065.2 Carybdea cf. marsupialis auct. non (Linnaeus, 1758) | reverse complement strand
CACCCCTCCCAACCGAAAGTCGTGCAAAGACTCTGAAACACGTGTGGCTTGCCTCCCTGCAAGAGGAAGTAAGGAACGTCCAACAAATGTATCGAAAACGATTACAAAGATTCTATTTTGAGGAAAAAGAATAATGAAAGCTAACTTTCTGCGGTTGGAAAAGTGGTCAAATAAAAGCAGGTAACTCACAGCTTGTTTCACGCAACACGATACTTAATCGGTGACCAAGCACGCCAAACGAGGTCGCAATTTAAGCTTCGAAATGAAAGAAGAACTTGGAAGAACGAATGCTCTTGCAGCCATAAATAAGACACAACTCATAAATCTGAGATTCCCTGTTTCAATAGTTTCTAGGATCCGGGAATGTTTGGCCTTGGTATTACTTGGAGTCGATGAGGATTTGCTTTCAAGTTAAAATTTGCTGTTGAAAACCACCGAACCATCGTTGCTATCTCTTACGTTTTAACTTCGGTCTGAAATAAACAACTAAACACCGTTTCCAGTGATCTATATACACATCGTATACACATATATTTTATAAGAAACATCTGTATAAGTTAAAATGAGGCTTAAACCAGGCGCAACTTAAGAAATATTTTAATAATAATGGTACGCCCAACTTTGTATGGTATTTCAATGACGTTTCAGTATAAATAATTCACTTATTATACCATGTAACAAAGAAAGTTTTATCACTGAAATTCAAAACCGGAAAGATTAAATAGTAAAAAATCTGATTATTATGCTCTTTGACAAGGTCCTAATTCTTACGTATTCATAAAGAGGTTTCCAGGATAACTCCAGGATTTCCTGCGAGACTCGGCGGAAATTTGTAGCATCAGCGCATACTCTTTCTTGGCAGACTAAATAAAAAACTTAGAGTTGACATACATAAGCCTTCGAAAAGTTGATTGTGATACGAGCTTTGAAAATTCCGTATACATAACGGGTTCATCATGATTAACATTTTGCCAGACACTGGTCATAGTATGAAGTGAATGCAGAATGATCTCTTGATTAATGTATTAGAGCTGAGATTGGAACATTGCTAAAAATAACTTTTGCATGAGCGACATGTTTTCTGTTACTCATACTAACGATAAAAGCGTACTCTTCCGTGGTTAATTGTAGGGGGATCAAATTGCAATTTTTTAACATTTTCATCCCCGATTTTATGTAATAATGACATCATGATAATGACATAATAAAAACAGTTTCAAAAAATCCCAAAATGGCTAAAAAATGCTTCGGAAAATCACAAAAATCACCCCAATAGCACTCTATTATGACTCCCAAATCTGTGAAAATTTGATAAATTTGAGTAAAGCTGTTGCTTCAAGAGCGATAAGACGAAATGAATAAAACCAGAAATACTCTTAAATAAATCCCCATTTGATAATTTTCGGCTCAAGCCTCATTTTCAATTAAATATCGGCCGATTGTTGAGTCTCGGGAAAATGGGGGTAGTTTTGCAAAAACAACTGCCGTGCTTCAATACAAACCATCCACCACTACTAAAATGTCCACGAAACGGCTTCCCGAAGTGCCATATTCCAAGGAGAATTCGTTATTTTCGGGCAATTTCCATGCCTTCCTGGACCAAAAATCAAATCGCACGACTTTTCAAGGGCTTCACGGGGTGCGAGGAGCAGTAGCCACTTAGTGTTTATTACGTTATGTAGCTCTGTGGCATCTTTTACCCGAAGCCCCTGCGCATTCACTTGGAAACTCTTCCGAAAGCCAAGGAAAGTGTTCAGGGCCATAAAAAGTGAACCAAGCACTGATAGTATAGATAATTCGTTTCACAATGTAAGTCATACACTGTCCTATGTAAAGTCAAGTATCTGAAACACCTGATTTTGAAACCGAATGAAACTTCTGCTAAGGCCAATCGACTTTCCTCTCTATTCGGTAGATTTAATCAATGAAAACTCTGTATGCTGCTCACCAGAACTGTCACTGGGCCAAAAGCTTTGACAAAAACGACTATCCACGAATGATTAGGCCAAATGACCAAGTTTTGAAAATATACTGCGTAACTGTAAAATATGTTGTCACTAATGAAATCCGAAAGTGTCATCCAAGCATTCGGAGCCCTGTGTTCTACCGATCAAGGTAGGAGATCCACTATAACATATCTCGTTGGTGACATACTCACTACCTCTCTAGTACGCTTTCAAAACGTATCATTTGAAATTCTCACTTTTGGAAAATACGATGTACTAAGCAGAATGTCTGAGGGAAAACAATACCGTTCTTACTGACTTTATCTCGTTTGATAGAGAGGCTACATACGAAAAGTGGAATGATTTCTTCACAGTCTACTCCTCTTTAGAGAAAGTATGCGAGTCTTATGCTGCTTCACATAACTGCATGAGTTCTGACTTCGGATATACAGAGTACGAAACTCCACGTTGTTATAAAAAGTTACGAAATTAGTCAACAGTAAATGAGGGAAAGTCGACTGTGTCAGCCATAGTCATTGTTTATCTGAATTTTAAGCCCTACCATTGAAACTTCAGATGACGTACTTTTGCGAGGCTACGACCAAATCGAGGCTAAAATCGCTAACTTTATCAGAAGTCACCCTCTGAGCGCGTGATCAGCGGCTCTTCTATCCCTAGGCGATCAAGGAGCGATAAAACTGTTACTGTGGCTATCTTACCTCTAGTCTCACATCACGCTAGTAAATTAATCACGGCAAAATACTTACCGTTAACATCTTCACCTAATGGTGGAGCAAGTCGCCATGACGACGGCAAATTTAGCTGTTTAAAAGACGCCGTCAATCTATGATCCATAACCTTGAGCTCTTCTGTCTCAGCGTTCAAAAAATTTTGATATAATCCTTCAAGTTGCATTAAAGCAACACTGTTAAGGGAGTTCATTGCTAAAGACTGGGCCAAGAGGTACGTCGAGTCCAGAGTGAAGCTAAACTTATCAGCTGCCAAAACCACTGGGGTGCCGTCTCTACTGTGACATACTGACATCATAGCTGACTCTGACAGGTTGTGCTCTATGGAACAAGAAAAGCCTTTCGTTAACACATCGCATGTTTATAAAAATCTTTATACCTTGGTTACGTAAAGTTTTCTGTCAAATGGTTTCTTGGCCGTGGGGCCAACCTGTGTCCTCAACAGTCTAAGTTCTTCATCTTGCCACTGCACCACATTTTTAGGCTTGCAAAAGGAGTAGCATATTCTGCGCAGAAATATCACCCAATTACAAAGTTCCAGTATAAAACTTCTACTTCTCAAAAGATGTTTCTGTTTAGAGAATTAAACACACGTGCAAGGTAAAGGAACAGGGTCGAGCCAAAGCAGAAACCCTAAATATTTACATCAAGATCTTTCGAACTTCTTAAAATAATAAATGCAACAAGCAATAAGCTAGGATTATTTAAAGGCAAGAATGAGTACCAAAGATTTACTACTAAAGCAGAGTGGTGAGTTACGCAAGGGACATTTGAAGACTGTTAAAATGGTGTTATAGTACGCTAACATCGCTTGCGACGAACTTCTCTATGCTTCGTCGTCAGCATTCATGGCTAAGGATGTATTTTTACCTAACAGACACCAAATTTCGTAATAATGAAACATCTCCAAACAGCAGTAAAATTTGCGACTCCGACTCCTTAAAGATGTCCTATCTCAGTATCCCAGACATGTACAAAGTGCTTTAAGAAGCAAAACATATCACAAAACATCATCGAATGTTTCAACAAAGCATCTAAAGAAAAAAATTAAAGAAGCTGAACCGTTTAGTACACTTGAATTTTTTCTGTTTGCAACTAAAGTCCTGCATATATAATGCAACATGATGATAAAACATGTTGCGCCCAGCATGTTGCATCGAGTAAACAAAACAAGTTGTACAACTTCTAGTGTATGCAACATGTTGATACAACTGATTTTAGAATAGAACGGGTTCTATCTCTCTCAACATGTGGCAAATCAGTCAAGGGATGACGCATTTACGAGGGTCATATGAGATGGCGGAAGGGAAGCTGGGAATCTGAGAATGAATTTACAATACTTCATAGACGTTTTAAGAGGGGAATGGACGAATTACTCGAGTTTCAGTTGCCCCACTTCTCTCTAACAAATATATTAAAAAATTTTGTTGTTCCAAATGAAAACGCAGTCGTGAAACCCAGTTGTACAACATGCCAGAGTACTCGGAGCGGGTTGTGTTCAACATGTTGATACATGTGGCACCGTGTATATGGGGCTTAAATAACCAAAATTCTATCTTATAAGGCCCATGTTCAAGTCAAACTTGCTCCACTTATCCCTTCATTGACTTACGATGAGCTTATTGTCAATTCTCCTGGCTGTATAAATCCATTATGCGATACCGGTTTTTACTCATTTTCCCCTTCATTGTAATCGAAATCGTTTCCTTAGTCATGTTCCCTCTTTCACCATACAAATAGACCTATTCAGCCTCCAAAAGGCCTTCTCTCTTTTCCTAAACATCAAGACTCCTTTTCAGAATTGTACTCTACTTACGTTTTTCTTCCTGTTACTCTCTTCACAACGTTTTAGGTTTCTTCAGCTTTTGTAGATGCTTTTCTTCTACTGCCTAGAGCGACCCTAACATTATATAACTAAATTTTTATTTCCTTCTCTCCCATTTATGTAACGAGGACCACTACAAAGTGTAAAGACATATATCCGATGTTAAATTGCATACCATGGGCGCTGTGAACCTCGCTCTTAACCCTAAAACATGGAAATCCTTTTATATTGACTATCAACAGCATCTGATTGTACTTGACTACACGTGATACTATGTTTACCGAAAACTCAAGAAATTTGTTTGCCAACTCATCTTGTAACGTCTTACGATGACAAAGTCTGCGTGTGGCAAAAGGATTCGAACCTCACTGTTCTAAATTCACAGTTTGTGAGCAGCAACTTAGTACCTTGTGGCAACTTTCCTCCAATAGCAACAAATGAAACATAAATCAAAGAAAAATTGAAATGATGTTCTGCTTGATTTAGGCCCATCACCGTTTGCCAGAAAACACGATTTCAAAGTTCAGAAAGGAGCTATGTAGTTTACTCGAGGGGTCATTCCTTAAAGGTTTAAGCAAGGATGCGATCTTAAAACCAAATACCATCACTTGTACTCTTGGTGTAGAGGATTGCATGTACTACAGGGCAATCGGACGTGCATCGAAATATTGAGAACCAAATCTAAAGCCCATTTCGGCATATATCGCCGCTCACCATTGGCAACAACAATGCCGAAATATTACCAATTATTGCAGACTGGTAGTCATTGAATTTGCAGATTAAAAATTAAATGTTAATTGATACGCCAAGTTCGTTGACCTATTTGATGCCTCAGCATTTACAGCTGCCTTGGGCTCAAACACAGACAGAAACCTCCAATGTCTAACAAAACGCGTTCGTCAGATACTTTCCCACTCTAAAAATTTGGTGGGTGGGCCAAAAAGTGCCAACACAAGATGACTCGGATTCTTTCTGTTCTGTAACTGATAATCAAGTAGTCACATCTTAAACGTTCCCTATGTTAATGCTCGTAGATGAGAATGAGGGAGGGCGGAGTAAGGAGGTACTGCTTTTTAACAACCAACCGGATAAAGCTGGGGCATTACTTCGATTCAGAACACTTGTAATATTTCAGAACATTACAGAAGTGAAGTGTTTAAACCACATGAGCCCCTCTTCCTCTATTAAAACTGAAGATTTTTGTAACTTTCCTCTTTTTCCCATTCCCTATCTTTCCTTTGGTGGTTGCGATTTCCTACGATGATTCCTTTCCTTCCATGGCTGCTACGAATGCGAGAGAATTTACATGCCTAAGTGCAACGCATAACGACTAACTTAACCAGTCACAGAGACACGCAATTAATGTACGGTTCATTACCCTATCAGAGAATTATATGTAGCAGGACATCCCTCTTTAAGTTAAATACACTACGTCAACAAAACTCTTACCTGGTATGACTGCCTGTAGTGTGTAAGGATTTATAACTTTGGCTGATGTTATATGCCTCAGTTCTGATCCTTCAAAAATTATATAATACAAGCTGTCTTCCCGAATCGGTGACTTTTTCCCACTGAAGGAGAAAAAGATGCTTTGGCCACCCTGAAAATTTAAGATAGAAAAAGAGTAACAAACGGAAAGGTATGCCTACAGATTAATTCTTTTCTATCGGCTGATTCCCGCTTTAATTTAAAGTCAGGTGATTTCATCATATTTTTAGGCTGAAACGTATCTATCACACACTTTGGACGTAGTCACTAAAAGTTTGTAAAGACCACATGAGTTGGTGCTCCTCTTTCAGGAAGCCAAAAACATAGGGTTTGTGGTTCCTCAAACTGGCAGAGCCACATTGTTCGGCTGTGATCCCTCAGCTCACTTGTTCTGAATTTGTTCTATCTGGGTGGCCAGTCGAATTCCGTTATTAAATGGCAGCGACAGACTTAGTAAAGCTACAAATACTGGCATCGCTCTAAAGCACAATCTATCCACCCACTACCCTAACTTTACTTTGTACGGTTTAACGTCCGTTTTACATGCTAGCATGTGTTGGACAGATACCCAAATACAAGGGACTTGCTTTTGGCGCATAGAGTACTTTAAGATCGAATGCCCTTCCTGTCCGCACCAATGCCCTGTCTTGAATTTGAATCCTGACCCTCTTGAACTGACGACTGAGAAGTGATCCACTGGACAACAGCGGCCAACAAGTACTATAAAATATGCCACTGTAACTCTCTATTGTTAGGAGAATACCTTGCTTCCTCGCAATTCCCATTATTTCCTGGAGCAAAAACCAAATCCTAGAAAGTTACCAAGAGTAATGGTTACCCTATCTGTGATGGGACTGAAAGAAACTTGAGGCAGCAACTCATGATGTTGCTCGTTAAACATGTCAACAAAACAACACCCCAATCTTTTATTATCACACTGAAATATAAATTTTTGTAACAAGGTAGCAATTTAAGTTAACAACATATCATTGCTGCTGTCTACAAACTTAACAATATTAGTTCATTTCAAAAACGCATCATAACAATTCTTGACAATTTTATCCTCCTCATTTCTTCTCTGTGCCCCTTTGCATCCTGCCTCGATATGCATGCATTTACCATATCATATGTAAAGGCAGAGATAATCCATGCAAGACACATTTGAGTCCATAAAAGTAGGCCACTTATGATTAATATAATGGAAAGCTGAACAAGAGACTATCCAAAATGAACAGCTGTGCCACATCGCAACTCTTCTAATCAATCGCTTAAATCATCATCATCACAACCATTTCAGCACTTCCTCCTTCCACCTCCGCCTGTCTTCTGTCACTCTCATTGTTGTTATCACTTCTTTTCCCATCCATTCTTTGATATCATCAACATACATATTTTTAGGTCTTCCCATGCCTCCTTGTCACGCCTATATCACATTATGCCCATATCACATTATGCCCATACCACATTATGCCCATACTACATTATGCCCATACCACATTATGCCCATACTACATTATGCCCATACTACATTATGCCCATACAACATTGTGCCAATACAACATTATGCCCATATCACATTATGCCCATATCACATTATGCCCATATCACATTATGCCCATATCACATTATGCCCATACCACATTATGCCCATATCTCATTATGCCCATATCACATTATGCCCATACCACATTATGCCCATACCACATTATGCCCATACTACATTATGTCCATATCTCATTATGCCCATATCACATTATGCCCATACCACATTATGCCCATACCACATTATGCCCATATCACATTATGCCCATATCACATTGTGCCCATACCACATTATGCCCATACCACATTATGCCCATACCACATTATGCCCATACAACATTATGCCCATACCACATTATGCCCATACTATATCAGCTTCCTTATCTTTATGACGCTCACTTAAATAGAGCTAAGGAATTCAGTGGTGTAGAGACTGTGTCTTGACAACTTTGTACATTCACAAAATCCTTACAAATACACAAAATGGCAACAATGGTACTTACACATGTCTGTGCTTGTCTTGGTGTGAAAGACATCATAAAATCATCTGCAATACAAAATTTTTAAAAAAATGTGATATATCAACCAATAAAAAGCAAATAAATGTTTGTTACATATTGTAAGGTGGTCTCATCACTATATATCAATGTTGATACTCTTACATATTTTCAAAAGTGCTGACGATTAATTGAAGGTATACCTGAAGGGGACACAAATCAATGTTGCAAGCCCCTGAGTGGCAAAACAGTTTCAATATTAAAAAAGCTTTGAGACACAAAGTGGGAAAGAAAGATAATTTCTTATGAACTAAAAAATGCAATAGAAGACATAAAGTTTCAGAAAAGATCAAAGTACTGTGAAAGCCTAACATCCCTTCCCACTAGGAATAATCACCTACATACCATTTTGGCAGTGTTTGTATGATTGAGTGTCATCATCAACACTACAAGAAAACAAACTAAAGTATTGCGAGAACCTCCCAGCCCATATCCCTGTTAGGAATCCAGTATCAATGTTGACTTCACAGTCATTTGAGTCATTTCCAATGTATGCCCCCACCATGTGCATCTGTCCATCTAGCCTAACTATTGAACCATAATACATTCATTAAGTAACATTATTATCATTATAAGGAGCCTACAGTGGTGTGATCATAAAGGATAAAGGATATGATACATTTTAGTTAGTTTGAAGTGATAAATGTTGTCAACTTGTTATCGCAATGATAAACTGATTTGGAAGCAAAATGTAATGGACAATAGCATGTTGCTGCTTAGATTCCTCCTGTGTTTGGAATAGTCTGCAAAAATTGTGGTTTCAATATTACAATCTAAAAACAGTATGTAGTTTCTTGATCAATCTTGTCACACCTCCTTTAAAGATGCATTTCAGGTAGACAGGGAAGAAAAACGTATGAGCAACATGTTGAGGGAAAAGTATCTTTACTAACGACTAGTTGATGAGAGGAAACACTTGTCCCTATAGGATCAACACATCAACACAACGTAGTATAACCAAAAAGGAATGAGAAAATGGTGGACCACATGACCAGGCATTCTAGAAATGTAACCATTATTACCAGGATACATCTAAATACTTCCAAGCAACCTCAATGTGTGCCATTGGCAATGGCTCCCCCTTGGCTTGAGATTTGAATAAAGAATGATCTTTTCCCGAACCTCTATTATAAGTGCATTCTCATCTATTTTCTGATTCTTCACTTGAAACAAGACAGGGTTGCCACTTCAAGCTATTGAGTTACTTTGAAAGGAGCAGAAATGAAAAGTGAATAGAAAAATAGATGTAATTACAGACAAAAAAATTAAAGATTTCCAAGAAGGTGTCAAGATCATAAGTAAGAGGAAAGCAGTCTGAAGTTCCAGAATTTGGCAGTCCTAGGGAAGAAACTGTTAGCATAGAAACTTTTTTGCTTTACAAATAGAAACACACAGATACTATAATACTTCAATATTCATATATATGAGGACCTGTTCAAAGACCTATTCAAAGAGTCATATGACTCCAATGGGAACATTGTCTAAGCCCAAAATTTTACTATCTTCCATTCATCAGATTGCTTCCTTGAGTCCTCTTCTCAAAATCTTTCAGCTGGTCCTTCCATAGTACATCCAGTCTATGCCTCACATGATTTTCCCTGTTCAATAGCTTTGCGGGTGTCACTATTTGTATGTTTGGTTTGGTGAAACATTTGTTGGTCTTCTTCAGTAAATTTGCTTTTCTGATTCTCAAGAAACTTCTTGTTGTTTCCTTTACCACCATGAGCACTAACATCACATCTCGCCTGGGTGGTGAAAGCTGCTTCATTTACCCTACTGTGAAATTCCTCCTTACAAAAAAAACGTGCACTGCAGCCACTAGCAATATTTTGGTGCCAGTATAGTCAATAATGTTGTATACTCCACAAAGGTATTACATTTAGATAATTAGCAGTATCAACTATCTAACCAAGCATGCCAGTAACACATTTCAATTAACAAATCTCTAAGTAAGTACCCGTACTTAGCAAGTAGGTCTGAAAGAATCTTCAGCCTGTGCAATTTTAGATGGTTTTAAATAACAGACAATAATATCTTGGGAGTCTAAAGGCAATTTTACAGGATATATCCTGATTGCTGAATACGAATCTGTAGATAAGTAAAACTACAACTGAATTGTTCCAGACCTTCCATTGTTGACGTTGTATAACCAAATTCACAAACGGTAACCATCCATGACCACCAAAATTTTTAAGCCCTTGCAATGGGCATAACCATTGTTTATGGAACATTTGTTGTTCACTATAATCATTTCTTCAAAGATTAACAGGTATTTTCAAGAAAAGGCTACTGCAAAATCATACCATCAAGAATGAAACCAGAAACCAGTGCCTTTTTAAAAATCTATGGGCTGCATACTTCTCTGGTCTAAAAGAATCCCTTTACCAAAGATTGTGTAGTCAACACCAATGTTAACCAAAGTCAGTGCACTGTAGCATGGCGTGCTATGAACCAAAACTAATATCTGTGCATTTCTACTAATAGTAAAGCTTACATGGAAGTCCTGATTTGTTATCACTGGCCAAATATGTAGTAATAGCTAGACTCCATACTGATCTTACTGTAAACATCACCTTCATCTTATTTTAAACAGATGATATTATAGAACTATAGTTCAAACATATCATAACACAAGTAAAAATTACTTTTGCATACCCTGCATCAGTTGCTGCACTGATGATAATACATATCTAACAAATCTTGCAAGAGTTGATACTCATTAATTGCTAAACTTGTAACATACTGCACAATAATAAGTACTAGTGTGTAGTACGTTGCAAGTGTTGGGGTAAAACACAGGTATTTACTCCAAATAGGTACAAGCTAATACTCTAGGGCTGCTCACCTCCTCAGGCAAAGTCATACCAGTAGGTTACTGAAGATGAACCTTGGCTTCCTAAGTTCTGGGTGTAATTATCTTTAAGGTCCTTGAGGTCCATTATATCCTAATGACACATTATATTCACATTTGGAAGTACATTTATCTTTATATTAGACTACTGCACGACTTACTTTACCCAGATTTTGGTATAATTGGGTTGCTACATTGCACAAATATCTTTAAAGTTATCATCATAACTCTTACTTGCGGTTTTCCCCTAATTGCATTTGTGGTCAACTCTGTCTATTTTTATAAACTTTCTAACCACTTGTGGAAACTTCACTGTAAAAGTGTCAAAGTTATTTCAGCCAAACAATGAGGTGAAACACAGTGAAGCAATAACATGTTTTTAATCTACTATATAATGCTATCACATTTAACTCAATTTGTGCAAAAGAAATCAGATAACTAGACATTGTGCAACAATTATACAATTTCAATTAGTTTTGCCCGAAACTGATTGGAAGGCTTATATACTGCAAACTACTACTAACAGGTTCACAGATTAAAACTAGGCTGATCTTTTACAAACCTATCAAGGCCATTTTCACCTTGTTACTCTAGTCTTACCATAACCAGTCTTATTTTACTTCCTTGAGTTTACAACATTCTCATCATCGGCACCAGACACTTCATAAAGCAAAGGAGACAGGAGCGCAGTAGGGTATCTCTCAGACATCAACAATTGTAATAATAAAAAAGAACCTGCCAGCATTTGATAGACGTATGTTTGGGAACACTCACAGTTTGCAGACATAAATAAAGAATTTTGAAGTTAGAAGTGACAATCCTTAAATTTGATTTAGTCTCTTCCTTTTAGCATCTGTTGTCATACACACATTTAACATGTTACATCAGTCAAAGTGGATAGTGAGTGAGTTTGTGTTATTCTGCTAACTACCACAGCATCTGGCAACTTTGATTGCTGCTACAGTCTTCAAACATGCTCCCAACAAAGCTTTTGTCAAGTTTATCATGAATTACGTTATCTGGCAATAATTATGTATATTGCTTCATTGCTTAAACCATGTACAACATTCAACAGATCTGCAATACTAATTATTATGAGCAATAAATAGTATTTAAGAAGCAAATATTATCATATTGATGTATCATCAGTGTGTAGGATACTCAGCTGCTGAGACTATTTGCTTCCATTTTATCAAATCCATGACTTGCTCCTCTTCATGCCTATAAAAACGTATTTCCACTGCTGCTGAACAAGTGGCACATCTTTACCAATACTTCAGAACCTGGTGCAATTATCCCAGGCACTCTTTGGGCACCAATAAACCTCATGTATATATGCATATATACATACATATAAGTATGTATTGTTCTCGTTCTTCTCCCAATAAACTGGCAATACAGTAGATGTCAAGCTTTCTTCATTACTGAAATTCACTTCTGTAAATTGGCACTTCAAGTATGTTGTCAGCCTTTTATAAAGAAGTTGGAACTTCAAATTTGCTTGAAGCTCTTGGAGAGCATGTCAATACTTGTCATAGTTTGCACAACTGTCAGCAGAGCAGTCTGCAACAACGATAAGGGCCTGTTTAGAAATGGCACATTGCTTCCCTTGTAACTTACCTCAGATCGAGAATAATCTCCAAGCAATACACCTACTTATAGAGCTTCAGAGTAGGTCATTTGACTACTGCCTAAAATTTGGGTGTAAATCTAAACTAAACACATGTTATCAAAGGACCAGAGGATGCAACAATAACCTAGTTTAAATGTTCTAATTTGGCATGACAATTAAAATCTAGCATAGCTTAGGTCATTTGTCAATGGCTGATAAAAATATTCTGAAAACTTCACCTTGCTTTAATAGGAAAAATTTTCAAGGTAAGTATTAAAAACTTTTATACAGTTAGCATTATGAAGCACCTATAATGTTGAGCTAAGTAGGTTTACATGATGTGTGGTAGTGAAAGTGAACAATTGCTGCAAAATATTGAAATTGCCTTTAAAGTATTGGTTCAAGTAGGAACAATATTAAAATGCCAATTTAGTGAGTTCAGTGTTAACATATCACTTAACAGGGCATCTGGCGAACTATGTCATTTTATGCAATGGTTGTGTGGGAAGAATGCATCAAACAATAGGGCAAAGGCCAAGCTGTTTACTGTCACCTCACTCCATACAAGAGAAAAGGAATTATTGGCAGAGAAACATCTTGTGGTGATGGTCAATTCAAATTATCCCCTTCTTTCCATGTAAAACGATAACCTGGCAAATGAGGCTGGCTGGTGAACAAGACTCTATAGCACTGTTAAGATGATCTTCAAATTTAAATAAATCATCTACCATACACCAAAACAGGGTTCCTTGAAAACGGAACACCAATTTTGTAAGTACTGACTTGCAGAATTTAAACCCTACAGTTACCCCTCCATTAAAAAACTACATGTTTGGCACCTTGTATTTCCACATCTAAAACTTTCCATCAAGATCAGCTTCATCTGGTTATGTCACCCTAAATAACTGTTCCCTAGGATTTTTAGCCCTTCAAAACATGTACTTCTCTACCTAGAATAGATACAGATTTGCAATATTCATTAAACTGAATGTCCAGTTTTACTTTAATTAATTTACTTTAATTGATTGGATAGCAACTCTCTCCAAATTGGTGAAGGTCCATTTTCCAATGCGCAAACGTTGTGTGAAAAGATTATCTATTATGGAACAAAGTGGTATTCTTTTATTGTACTTTGCCATTTGCGCGTTGGAAAATGCACCTTCAAAAATTTGGAGAGAGTTGCTATCCAATTGATTAAAGTAAAAACTGGACATTCGGTTTAATGAATATTGCAAATCTAACAGTATGCTTCCTAATTATACACAATAGATACAGATTTCTTGCAAACCTACAGACAAGATCCTGCTATCCTGTTGAAAAGAAAACTGCTTTACCATTTAGTGAGTCAGTTAGCCTATACAGGATATGTTCCAAGGACGAGGTTTTTTAAAGAAGAGCAGATAAGCTGATAGGCTGGTGTACAGGAGATATCAGGCAGCAGGTAGAAAGGGGTCAATACATCAATAGAATGGATAATAGTAATAGTAATAGCAATAGTTGTTGTTGTTGTAGCAATAGTAGTAGCTTCTGTGTAGTAGGCCTAGTAAAAGTAGTCAATAGAATGGATAATAGTTAAAGTAGCAGTGTTAGTAGTAGTCATAGTAGTTGTTGTTGTTGCTGTAGTAATAATAGTAGTTTCTATTGTTGTAGTAGTAGTAGTAGTAGTAGTAGTAGTAGTAGTAGTAGTAGTAGTAGTAGTAGTAGTAGTAGTAGTAGTA
>JAAAKL020010533.1:0-14289 GCA_010016065.2 Carybdea cf. marsupialis auct. non (Linnaeus, 1758) | reverse complement strand
CTGACCTCACTTTGAGACGGAAGATGCTCGATCCAGTCTTTTTTAGAGATCAGTGGCCTCTTTAGGAACGCAGCTGTTTTGTTAAACCGCTGACAGGTATTTTTTGCACGGGCACCTTTTTTCACTCCTAACAAGCCGTTTTCCCATTTAACGTATAGGACTGGAGTTTAAAGATAAAAGCTATAAAGCTAGCAACTTTATCCATGTATCCTGACAGAGTGTATTCACAGGTACGGAAGAAGTGGTAAAAATCTGTCCCTTGTTCTTCTCTCAAAACTTTGAAATATCATACCATGTAGTGAAAAGTCACTCGCATTACGGTTATGAGAGCTGATCCGTCCATGCCTGTGAGACTAAACGTTCGGTAAGCTAATCGAACAGAGTAGCAGAAGGTAAAGATATGTATTTGCACTAGGTAGGTATATTGTAAGCGGGTATATTAGTAACGTTATTATATTGTTGAACATCGGAAGAAAGAATACGTTTGACAAAGGAGTGCTCGAGAACGATATTTTTAAACTATTTTGATAATATTTATGGAAAATTTACGCATTAACATAGTTATCAGAATACTTTCTCAGACTGTGTAATGCTTATTGCAGTATGTAGAAATGTTGTGTACTATCGCAATTTTTATAGGTTTTGTGGTTTAGTTTGACGGAAACTTCATGAATGGGCAGGTGACTTCCTGGTAACGAAATAGAAAAGATTGGAAACTCGTAATAATTTTTTGTGGACTATTTGTGCAATTAGCATTTTTGTGGTGATAATGGAAATTCTTTTATGATGAACAAACCCAGTTTTGTTTCTTTTGCAGTTTGTCTTTTATTCGAAGAGCGAAAGAACTCTTATTATGAACGTGACCTTGTGCCAAGATGTGGCTGATTGTGGTTTCTTGTCGTTCTTCAACTATTGGTGCTTGAAAAATGCCGGTTTAAAATCAGTGTTGCGTAGAACGGTGTGATTTGAGAAAGCCGAAAACTTCATTGACAAATTGACTGGCTAATGTCTTTTGGTGATGTGCATCGAAATAGCCACTCTTGTAATTGAATCTGGAGGATATATATTCTTTTGATGGAATACTCGATTCCCAGCGTAGCGTAATAAGTACCAATTATCTTTACCCCATTGCAACCTTCTTTTTATGAAAAGCATACCTACTCCAAGTCACACCGAGATTTTTTGGCCTTCGTTATTCTCTAATTTTGAACAACACGATTGGTTTGGTTTCTTGGGACTGTGGCACCTTTTGTAAAAACGCAGAAGGAAATCACCATCCTTATATTACGAATGTGCCTTGTATGATGACGTAAAACTGCAATTTTCTACAACTTTATCATTTAAATTTAGCAGATGATATTCATTCTCAGCCCTTACAGCGGCTGGGCAACCAAAAGGGATCTTTGAAAGAAGTGATCATTCGTGGGCCATAGCAATAATAAAGTTCAACATCCATAGGCAAACAACTGCGTCGTAGGCAGATCCCTAGACAGCTAACATACATAACGGCATCAAGCAAGTATCATCACAACGGGAGATGAAAATCACCCCACATAGAGAGGGGGGAATGGTTTTACAATTGCTGTCTAGTTTTACGCAGCGTAAAGTCGGCAAGCACAACCTACTATTAACCTATTTAGAGTAGTGAAAAGCAATGATAACTACAGTCAGCGTAGATGACAGGAACCCATTTCAAGGCTAGTGTTCCCATTGGTGCAAATTGGTGACAATTTTTGAGATAGAGGCTTAGTATGTTAGCCACAGATGACGGAGAATTAGAGGTAGATTCCTGGGACGGGGCATGATAAGTAGCCACCACATCTAGGGAAGACAGTAGGCGCTTTAATTTCCAGATCCTTAAAGAGGCAGGTGGTGACAAGAGCTAACTATATAGGGCCTTTCTTGGCCCCACGATTTGAATGATTGCAATTTGAGTCGTTCAACAGGGTCTGTCGAAATTCAAGTCTAGAGCCAGTGGCCACTGTAATTCCACCTCCATTAGTGCATTTTAAGATGGCTGTAGTTATAAAGCTCGTGGTTTGATTTTCGGTCAGATTCTGCCACGTGGTACGTTCCTGTCGCCGCTGACCTTCTTCGCAATGTTCTGGGCAATAGGTTACGCTCGAAATCGAGTATACCACCAAAAAAGTACATTATAAAACAGTAAGCAAAAAAGTGACGAACCTGTTTCCAGCTCCAGGAGTGGAATATGACTGATTCAATTATTTCTTGGTACTTAAAATTAAATAAAATTGAAAGTAGGATTAGTGTCACTGTCTTAGTAGAAAATATATTTGAACATGGTAGTTTGGCTAATATTGGCACAACCTGTCAACAGTATGAAGGAACTCTGAAGAATACTGGCTTAGCTAGCCTAAATAATTTTATGTTAAAATACATTACCTCTCCGTTGAGACTGATTTATGTTTCCATTCGATTATATTTCTACACCAGTCTACGAATCTTTTTTATGCGAAACCGTATTCAGTCTAGCCTAGTCGTATGGAATTTCTTTTAATATTGTATTCATATTTTGTCATCAACACACTCACGATTAATGTGTTGATAAAATTCCTTGGGTTTGATGTCTCCTTTTCATGACGAGATCGATGAAAAATACTTCAATAATCGCCGCTGGCTTTCTTCGACCTCGATCCAAAAGGGCTACCTATTGTCAACGTGTCCTTCGCTTCTGGATAATCTTATACACAGCTAGCTTACAATATGGCCTCCACTGCAAATATATTCACAGTCTTACAGAAGCTCTACGATGAATATTACGAGAAGACTCCTACACGCTTAAAGATTGTGGATGCGTATCTCTTGTACGTGTTACTTACCGGAGTCGTCCAGTTTCTCTATTGCTGCCTGGTTGGAACTTTTCCATTTAATTCGTTTCTTTCTGGATTCATTTCATGCGTAGGATCGTTTATATTGGCAGGTAAGTTTTATAGTAGTACTACTGTGATGTTAGGTATGGTACCACTTTGTGTAGCTTTTATTTAGAGATCTTGTTAACTAGAAAGCTTAGACGAACTCTATATGCAGCTATTCAACACCCATGCCTCTGTTTGCCTCATTTTGTGAGATCCTTAGTATAGGCATACACGTGTTGTGAGCGGGTAATGAGGGATAGGTACAAAGGTGGATTAGAGAAGCTTGCTAAGTTGTAATCAGTTATTAGAAGCTATCTTCCTATCTCATCTTGTAGGTAGCAATCTAGTACATGTACAGCAATCGAATTCAATAAACTTAATAGGACTCGATAAACATAAACAGTAGCTAAAGCACTGGTCACTCTACGTCACATGTCACCTTAGTACACGTGATTTCACTGTTACATCGCATTCTCTCCCCTATGCTCTTTACCTTAATACATAAAAACAGTAGAAGTAAATGGATCAGTGGCAATTCCATTGACCGATGTGATGATAATTCCACCTAGCTAATTATTTTTACAAATGTGACAGTGGACTAAAAATGTGATATCATGGTCAACAGTCACTACCAGTGCTCATGTTTGTGTTGACTTGAGTAAAGACTTACTTCTTGATCCGTATAGATCTATATGATTGTGAAAATAGGGAATCATTAAAAGAACTAAATATTTTTGAGAATCATTGCTATACAACTCAGACTCACCAGGACAGAGCAATGGACCAGTAAAATGGTACTGATGGAAGTGGCTAGCAGGAGGGTGGTTTTAGCTCACATCAAGAAAAAAGTATGTTCTTCTTCAAATCCACAGTTACAGAGTGAACCAAAATCATGAAGCATATTGAACACTGAATTATTGCATTACAACTCTAGCCTATGTTATGTCATTATTTATCATTCAAGTGTACTGGTTGGTAATTCATTGTTTATAGTTATAAACACATTTTACTAAATAGTCACAGATTACCCAACTATTGCTAGCAGAGCAATATAGTTGTATAAGAGGTAAGAGGAGACATGGCTTTTTGTTGTGTGAAATGCTTTGGCTTAACTGATCAATGAGGAACATCATACTGAACATTATTCCTGTTGAAAAACTGATGCCTGTGCCAGGTTTTGATCCACAGCCTTCCATACTGCAATGCAGCATGCTAACCACTATACTACACAGGCTTGCTCTCCTGAGAGCACAACTTTAGTTATACCACATTCAGCAGATAATGCACTCTGTGATAACATGACTACACAGTGATGTCAACCTGCATGATGCAAATATCCATTACAGGAAGGTGATGTCACAAAGATCAACTGTTAGCAATTCCATCCTATCATGATTCCTACTCTGTCAACACCTCATTCTTCCATGTTTATGAAACCCATTTAAACTATCAAAAAATAACTAGACTACAAATAATGCTTTGATCAACTCTTCACCTGAACTATTTTCCATTTGATATAATGACTGTTGTATGTAGCAGGCAAATGGCTGAGTACATGCACAATACTATTACGTGGCTACTTGAATAGAAACAGTTCAACTTATTTTAAAAATTGATAATAATTCAGTAAGAGGGGTAGGTCATCATATGTCTATTGCATTGGTCTAGGAGAGGAGGTGGCCAAGCCTGGGCTTCACAACAAAATAGAATCAAGTACTTCTGTTATGAACCAGGACAAGATTAACTGAAGCAGCATATTGTATGAACTGTCAAAGGAAAATATTGATTCTAAAACAATATCAAGTTGGAAAACTTCACAGCCTTATCATTGTGTTATTTTTGAAAAGACTGTTAAGCTATACCTTGCCATGTTTCTTATCCTCGTCGAAAGTTATTATAATGCGCCCCCCAAAATTTAAGGTAGATTACATATTCTCAGACTACTATAATAAGGTGTCAAGTTACTACTTCATACATTTTTCACATTGGAATCTAACAAGGATATTCATCATGAGCCCATGGAAAATATGTGCTTATGCCCTTGATTATGTTTATTTACAAAATATTTTTCTTTGTTTGGGGAAGTTGCAAAATTTCAAGTTATTGTTCAAAAGTTCAAAAAGTTGGCATGGGTAAAGAAGCTCCCCTCCTTATCATTGATAGAGTTTTTATAAAAATGTTTTCACCCTGTTGAAGACCGAAGCCACTACAAGGAACAGGGTTACCTTTTTTCATCAGATGACCATCTATTCATGCTTACAGTCCCCTCTCTGTCCTATCTCTTGAAACATAGTTTTTCCCACTTCATGAGAGCAGATGATACAGCACAGTACCTCCAGCATCACGGCAGGCAAGCTCAGGGTCAGTTTGATCTCACAACCCTTTGATTATGCTTCTGACACTATACCACTATGCCACTACTGTGTAAAGTATTTGTAGCCCTGGGTACTGATTTTTATAGCAGTAGATAGATAATGGAAAAGTCAATGGTTGGGCTACTGATTGGAATTTTGCACAGCTTCTTCCCAAATTATGGAATGATTGAAAAATGAATGTTTCAAAGGTGGACTAATTTTGCTCTAATGAGATAAGGGGTTTAGAGTTCCTTGAAAATCAAGTGGTAGGATGCTCAGAAATTGTGGATCTATAAATATATTGAGTTTAGGATTGGCCAAGATAGGTACATTTACATATTTGAAGGCACCAGATTTACCAAGTAAAAAATTGAGCTTCTACTTTTGTTCTAACCATGCCATACAAAATAGGTGCCCTGCAAAAGTTTATGAGGTTAAGTAAATGCCACTATTTTAATGATGTTTTCATTTGTATGTATAAGCAGTCCTTTGGTACTAAGATATCAATTAGTAGCTAAGGAATTTCAATGAATCATTAAAATATATGTAATATTCAGTATTTAAATAGACCCTCTTTTCTTTCATTCCTAGCCTGTCTACGAATCCAAACAAATCCAAAGAACAGATCAGAATTTAAAGGGATTTCACCAGAAAGAGCATTTGCAGATTTCATTTTTGCACATGTCATTCTTCACTTGGTTGTAATGAACTTTATTGGATAAATGGATGGTGTCTTTTGGGGTTACCGAACTTGAAGAATGCAGTTGGGGATTGTTTATAGGGTGACAACCGCAAGTGAAGAACATAAGAGCTGCTTTTGTCAAGTTTTTATTCCAGTAGTTGGATATGGTCATTGAATATGTAGGATAAAAGTGTATTATAACAAAAAGAGCCTAGTGATGCATTAGTGCCTTGTCTGAGTTCTACCCGTTGTTTATCGCGTAAGCAGAGCATGGAAAGGGGGGGGGGGGAGGTGTTGCTGAACGATTTCTAATTTTTTTAGTCAAGTATAGCAACATCCATTTCTTCTTCCTCGTCTCCATGTTTGTGATGTCTTTTTCTGTACATCCTGTTGGTCTTTTCCAGTACTCGGGTCACCAACAAACCTTGAGGGTCAGGAGCCGTCTGTGTCACCAAGTAGAAAGACAGTCTACTGCAGGAGAACAGTAGAGCGGAGACAACCCTCCTTCATTTATGTCTACATCATAAATATGGTTTCTTGCGTTAAGTTACGTCTCTGCTTGTGACTTTCCTTTTATATACATTGACATATACAAATCCACTCTTTGCTTCAGTTTTTAGTTGCATGGGTAGGAGATTGTATTTCCTGACATTGTCATTATTTTAAGTAGAACTAACGTCATGTTTATCAAAGTTTGCCACTAGCTTCTATCAACACTGCTATCAAACAAGCGCGTTTTCGGAACATTGTGAACACCTTTAAGTTGTGCAATCAATAATCTTCTTGTTTTATGTCATGTAACAATTTTCTTTTATTTTCATTACTGTATAACAAGCTACAATAACTCCGAATAAAAAAAACGATGTTCAAGCTCAGATAGCCTACAATTTATAAGCGTAAAACCTGGGGGGGGGGGGCTTGTCAGCGCTCTGCTTGATCCTTCACTTTTGGGCCCAGAAATGTCAAATTGTCCACGTTTAATCCTTTTGCCCCATTCTCCCCCTTCATTCTCACAGCGACCTGCGCCCATGCTACAATCAGCTTCCGAGGTGCCAATCCCTGATAAAGGATCATCTGGATACCCATGACAAAATATCTGGAGATTCTGCTTTGTTTTTCTCGCGCTGTACGTGAACAAAGACTACAGGGATACTCGGCATGGTGTCGAGGTTCGGCTAATATTTAAGATAGCACCTACGCTAGCGAAGGCGTAAGAACAAGGCAAAATTCGGCCGAAAAGTGGAGAAAACAAGTACAAATGTAACAAGGTGGGGTTCTGCTTTATTCATTTGTCTCTTTATTAGGTTACGTCACTAGCTTAACGTAAATTTTTCATTTTTGAATTTTACAGCTAAAATTTCATCTCAGAATGATTCCCCCACCCCCTTCCGCGAAATTGTGAGATTGACGATTCTTGTCATGAGGTCGTGAGGAAAGATAAAAGACCGTGAGAGTTGATAGATCTGCAGTTACACGGCACGGGCTACCATTGGTAGCCTACCAATCCTGCAGGGACGTGTCGCCATTGAAGATAACCGAAAACAAGACTCTGTACATGCGCTACAACACACATGAAAACACAGAGGTCTCTGCAAACGGAAAACCACTTGAAAGAGTAAACGCCACCTAGTATATCAGCTTCCGAGTGGACAACTCTGACCGTGACATAACCGGAAGAACAGCTCAAGCCTGGACAGTAATATGTAAACTGGACACCATCTGGGAGTCCAACCTTCCTCGTAAATCAAAAGTAGACATTTTGCTTTAAGATGCTGAAACGTGCATGATGACGAACTAAACGAATGTAGAATTGGACGACAAATACGGAAATCTTTGCGGCACACGCCCAACATTTGTAATGACCGCATATCACAGACAGAACTGCATTCTTATCTCCTAAGGATCTATGTAGCAATTCAGACATGCAGATGTTGGAAGTGATTGTCAGTTTTGGGAAATCAACGAAGCGATAGAAAGTTTTACCATGTGGAGACAAGGCTAAAACATGGACCGAAAACGTTGAAAGACCTAAGCTGGACTACCCCGCCCTACTGTCGGAAAACAATGGACTTAGGCTTGCACATGAGTACAGGTACAAGCGACAGAGAATTCTGGTAGACTACACCACTGCAATATTGTAGTACAAAATGTGAATAATAAATATATCTCTGAAATAAAGATACTTATCGTTATCACTTTAATAGTATATTTTGTTGCGGGCTGAAAATGTGATCACTGATTTGACTTTGCTTACTATGAAAAAGTACATTAGTAAAGAAATCTTGAACGATTGCCTTATAGTTATCGAGGGTGATCTATGCAGTACCAATCTGATGCTATCTCTATTGTGGAGAACTAGTGATCAGAGGTTACTAGCAAAAGCACGCTCCCCCTTCTTTACAGTGGGCCGAGAAAAGTGGTCCATGTAGCCGGGTGATAAAGAAAACGGGCTGGTGACCAGCGGGGTTCCACTGCACGCCCCACTAAGCTGTTGAAGAAAGGAACGTAAATTACTGCAGTTATATTAAGTTTCACTTCCCATCCTGTGACGTTTCTTTGACTACAAAAAAATCTTCATTACAGTGTTTACAAACAATTCCGAGGTTTTTCCATCTGTGCTGAGGCTGCTCAACACTAACTTTTCGGTCCACGTCTGCCATTTTCCTTCTCAAACTGGATCAATTCCCGCAGTTTCTTGGCACATCTTTTTCCCGCCTGATTTTCAGATACCGAGGGGGTCAAGTAAACCTGCAACATTTTGCGAACGCCAATCGCTGTCGATTATTGTCAGAGTCAATCGGGCCTAAAAATAATTACGCGAGAGCCCGCAAAGGCTGGTATCAATACTTATGCTAGCGAACATCAAGCTCGCCATGGTTTGAACCAACTACTAGGGCAAGCCCTCGTACTCCGCGGCAATAAATCCTTCCATTATGTAAGTGATGGAGAGGAAACTAGAGATTATGAAACACATAACACATGTGTCTCATAATTTCAGAGGAAGCTAACCAATAAAATTTCAGTTTTTCGTCTACAAACGCACGTGCAGAGAGGTCAGAAATCAAGGCCTGACAGTCGATATTTCACTGGAAGAGAACAAGGATTTGACCATGGCGTTGCATCGCTTACTAAAAAACATAAATGGTTACTGTAAACGTTGCTCTTCGGGGATTTGCAAGTCGGACGAACGGTACCAAGATAAACTTGGAGGTGTCTTCCTTATTCCTTTTCGTAAACCGAGAACACATCTGTCGAAATGTTTGTAGTGAATCAAGGCATGTGGGTAACCACATTCTCAGCTCAACGTTGACAAGATAGACAAGGGCAAATCCGCAACAGAAGAATATCCAGTTCCTATTCCTGCTGATGGGAGTAAACTGAAAGCAACACGCAAATACGCAAATCATAAAGTCGGCGTATTTGCAGAAAAAGGAGCCTCTGCAAGTTCAGATGTCTTCAAAGCACGATATACACCGTAGTAGCTAGTAATTACTTTGCTTTGAATGTTTTCATACGAATTTTGATGCAGCTTGGAATGTTTTCCATAACAAAGCTGCCAATATGTTCTACTGTCGAAACACATTCAGAAATATTGCAGGGTGGAGGCAGGTTCCTCAGAAATTGCTACTAAATATAAACTGTGTCTTGCTCCTGACAGGGACGTAGGAACAGGGGGGAGGGGGGAAGTGCCTCCCAAAATTTTGTACTTAACAAAAACTGCTTCATTTGGTCATGTCCAAAGCTAGAATCATCAGGCATTGGTAATTCATACAATTACTTGCTATGGATCATGTTGTTCACTCTTGAATCCAACACATAGTAAAGTATCCTTTGAGTGAAAAAGATGCCAACTTTCTGTTGTGCCCCCCCCCCCCCCCCAGTTTAAAATGCTTACTACGTCCTTGGGTACTGATGAGATTTAAATACAAAGGCGGCAGGCGTCACGAAATGCACCAAAATTATAGCCATGGCACTGATATGTAGAGATGCCAATCGTTTCCCACGTTGGGATCTGAAGGTAGTGCTACGTGCATTTAACATCGAAGTAGAGATAGAAGCTTTGTATCCGCGATATGCGCACTCAAATCAAAGCTCTGAAGGCATGAATAGAAATTTTTACTTACAAGGCTAGGGTTAATAATTTATACCGAAAAACATAGGAAGAGAAAAGAACACTTCAAATAATTTTCTAAAAATCAAGATCATAATACTATATTACAAAGACACATAACATCGCCGACGATCCCATTTAAATACAAGAAACGTTCCTAGCAACATCCGAGTACATTAGGCCCATGGTTCCGACAGGTACATCGTCTTGATATCTAATCGTGTGAATGTGTTCCAATCTTTTAACCTCCAGCTTCTTTCCCAATATATAACAGCCACGCTGCTTATGCGTTAAATGTTCCTTGTCAGTAAACTGGTTTGGGTAGTTGCGTCGGTAGAATTCCAAAGCGCTTTTTCAGTAAAATCCGCTGTCTTGAATATTTGTCATCCGGTGAAAATCGAGCTAATAGAGTAAAAGTAATTGCATCAGATTTGTACACCAATGTCCATACCATGATAAGAAAAATTCAGGCCTCTTCATAATCGGATACGAAAGGCAGGTATTTCTCTACATCAATTGGACTCTCTGCTATTCCACTTTCCCCAATTCGAGCACCTCAATATTCAACCAGACTTCGTGAAACTGGGGAAACTATTTAACGACCCCCATAATCAATTTACCCTGATTTGAACTTTCATTACTAGAGTCAATCCATATTAAAAACAATTTTTCAATCCTGTAGATTACTTTCTCTCTATAATACAACTTTATGATATGGTAGTTTATTAAAACAAGATTAGGCCCCATGATCAGCAAAGTGCATAATTTGTGACCTTGAAAATGTTATGAAATTTTTCAATGATTTTAAATAGCTACCTCTCTACGGTATTTGGAGAGACAATTTTTACATGCCAGATTCTATTCATCATGAAATCTTCTGATTTCTGTTTTGCCATGCTCCTAGCATCTATTTTTATAGATCTTTTTAGGTTCCACTTTTGTTCTGATGCTGGAATACGCTTGCCAATACTGTATGCTTATGGATGGTGTGCTTATACTTGGACTGGACTGACATCTATCAGTACCTTTTCTTAAAGAGTCAAGCCTCACTTTTCTTATGAAACAAACTATCTCTTTAGGACAAAAGCATGTGAGCAAACATGGATTAAACAAGCACATATACTGTACATACCAACCCCATAGATACAATTTTCTAATACACAACTCTCTACAGGTGTAGTTATTTTGGCTGAAAATATTGAGGCAACATTTAATATGTCCAATAAAAGCTTGAAAGATGATATAACAGATGTTATACATTTAGGAATTTCAAATTTGGGTCAGTATCATTTATGAACTTTTGAAGATATCAATACTGTTCTAAAAATATTGACTTTGTACACTGGGTTGATTTCATTGATGTCAAAGCCCAGGCTTTTGATGATACATCGAAGCTGGTCATACCGGTTATGAAGGAACTCTGTGGAAATCAGATGTACATCAAATTCATGATTCAGAAGGCACCTCATATACTTAACAATCTGTAAAATAGGTCCCAGTGGTGTAGAAATGTTCCGTTGGTGGCATGTTCACTTTTCACTAGTGTCTCTTCTAACGTAATCTGCAAAATGAGTTTTGGTATGCCAAACTTACAGATAATTTCTTAATGTTGCACAAAACATTCTACTGCCTTGCTCCAGTTCTAAAAGTCCATTTCTCATTCTCAATCTACAATAACCCGTTCCCCACCCTCACATAATACTTAAGAATACTATAAAATTACACAATTTTCCAAGAGTTGTTTCATTATCACACCCACTTAAAAACATCTACGAAACATATGAAACATTCAACCTATTTAACCCCCCAAATGTAAGCGCCTGATTGGCCCAAAGTCTGATTGGTTACTTTCAAAACACAGTTTGACTTTAAGTTTTACTGATTTCTTCCTATCTCAATTATAATGATTTTGTCCTCTGGGAGCATCAATTGAAAAAAGCTAAACTAAAATGATTTTGCTATTTTCTGCAGTTTTATAGATGTAAGTATTCTGAGGATATAATAAAATATACTTTTCATTGCATTACCCATAATACATCGCTCTATAATTTCAGATTGCAAGGATAACATTTACACATTTAAACTTACCTTTTCCCAATAAATAAACAAACCAATGAAGTATAAACACGTTTTTACAAGTTACAATTTCTATTCATGAAGATGGAAACCATTGAGCAAAATGTCCCTTCCTCTTGACAACATTACACTAAATTCAGACCAGTATCTACACTTGATTGTACATTAGTTCACCAACTCAGGATCTTGGCTTATTGATGCACCTTATAAACAAAATAAGCAACTTCAATCCAAGAATTGAAGGATTGCCTTTGCTTGCCTTGCCTTGTCATCTATTTAAACAATGCTTGTTCCATTATTCAGAATGTTTGACATGTATTGTTCTTGACCACATTGCTTTATGCCAGAAGTTTCTGTTCATAGGGTATTTTTCCTTAGGCGTCCAATGGCACATATTATCTGAGACCACTTTGCACAAAGTTTTCTTTGGTCTTCCTCTGGAAGGTTGACAATCAACAATGAGTGTGATAACACGATTGGACCATGCAGTGTTCCTCTAAACGTGTCCAAACCATCTGAGCCAGTTTTCACAAACTAATACTTCAACTAGAGGTAAATCCAGTCTATGTAGCAAAGAGTTGATTGGTACACAATCAGATAAACATACATTGCAGATCCAGATCCACCTGAGCATAGATCTATCAGTTCTTATTATGCTCTCACTTGCATACAACAAGACACTGCACACATAAATATTCAATAAATGTGTATGGTGTAGAGATATGGAGCATGATGTTAGCAATGGCAACAACTCATGGAACTTCTTCCAAGCACAGCATATGCCAGTCCTGATAGCCCTCTCACACCCCACCACCAGTACAGATAGTATCACCAACGTAGCAGAAACTGTCTACCATATCGATTGCCTTATCACCAACTTTGAACTCTGTGGCAGGTCATTTATCAATGAACCTTGCAATGCCAAGACAGTGACTGCACTCATTATTGGGATTTTCCATGAGCTGACTGTGTATTCCTGAACAGCGGTGGTGAACCCAGTGTGAGCAGCTGGAACATGAAATTGAGTTACTGCCAGTACCTTCCCTACATACTCCACATGGGTATTGTCCAGAGTCCTTCAGAGATTGACACCCAGGTCCACTGGCCATAATTTTAGTCTTGCCCACGTTGACTCTCAGACCCTTTTCTTTGAGATTATTCTTCCATGTGCTTCAGGCTGGTCTGGATCATCCTCCATTATCACTAGGTCACCTGCGTATAGCAGTTCCTAGGGGCATCCTGTTCATAATTCTGAAGACGGTACCTCCAGGGTTATTGTAAACAACAGTGGACTGAGAGCAGAACCCTGATGTACCCTGACATTCACACTAACACTGTTACTGTATGATCCATTAATCATCATTTTACTACCAGCATTCTCATACATGGATTTAATCACATTGATGATCCATTCCTCAATGTCTACCAGGATATTTTTCTTGGTGTACAATTGACGCCCGTTTTCAGGGTCAACAGATGCAAAGTACACACTCTCTCCCTTGCCTAAGTACTTCTCCTGGACTTGACAGAGGATAAAGATAGCATCTGTAGTTCCTTTTCCTGATCTAAAGCCAAGTAGCATTGCATCAATGTCAACAATTTCTCCAAGACTTTCATGGCAAAAGGATGAATACAAAAACGTAACTGATACATTTGTAAACATTCTATAGATTCTAGAAAAAAATCCAACACAGTATCTCGCTGCATTTGCTTACCTGGGTGAGCAGAAACTGTCGGATTTCCATCATTGTCCAGTTTCTATACACAAAGAGAAAATGGTTACTCTTTTAAAACGCTAGGTTGGGTACATCAGATCAACTGTGTGTAATGAATGTCCCTAACAAATTTACAAGTAAGACCGAGAATCAGCTAAATGTTGGGTCAATTCTATGGAGACTAGACAAGAGCCTCACAAATTTGTTTGGCCCCTAGGTTGGCCCCAGTTGCCCTAGCTCACATTGAAATCATAGTTCACAAGGTTAATATAATGCTATATTAAGTTGCCTATATCACTTATTACTTGTCTTGAACTTTCGTTTACTTAGGTTCGCATTTTTCGGCAATTTTGGATGGAGGGGGTTTGGGGGGGGGGGTGAAACTGCAGCAGTATCTCGTGGCCATGTCCTTTCGCTCTTGGTAGGGTGGTCGGCGTGGCAGCGATACGCTTTGGAAGAGTTAGAAATTGACCCG
>JAAAKL020010532.1:0-14289 GCA_010016065.2 Carybdea cf. marsupialis auct. non (Linnaeus, 1758) | reverse complement strand
TTGATATAAAAAGACAATATTATATTATAGCTTTGAAGACGTATTTATATGTAATATATATACAGTATATTCCTTACGAGTTGTAGGTGATGTGATCAGAGCGAAACTGGCCAGAGCAATAACTTCTGTTCGTTATTAATTATGACGGACTGGAGGTTATAATTCGTAGCTGTTAAGGCCAAAAAGGTTAGAATTCAGTTCGCCAGAGACAATATCATCTCATTTATTCTTTTATTTCTCTTGTTCATTATTCTGTAAGCTTAAATACGTAGATGCCTCGCTAAGAGGTTGAGAAATTGGTACCAGGAACTGCATCCTGTAATTCTGTAAAGGTCTGACCAATAATGAGGTTAGTAGGGGGAGATGGCAAAATGGGGGTAACACTCTCAGATATGGGACGATTTAAATTTGCTGTGAGCTTTGATAACGCGCGGCAATTTCGTCTAATCTAAAGTTTAATAAAAAACGTAAGGTCGATTAATGTATTGACCTTATTGCAGTGGAGGGTCGAAAGAGAGCACAGGTGACTTTATGAGAAGTACTTTGTGTCTCTTGGCTGTCTACTTCCATTGGTTGCTATTTGTATTGCGTACGTCATGATGAAAGTTATAGTGTGATTATGGTACTTAACAATGAAAGGCACTGGAAATAATGAGAATCTGTGCCACAAACAGTTTTGCTTTTAACTCTTACTACAAGATCCCATAGTTCAGCAAGGAAAATTTGTTTGGTTGCTGAATATATTTGTGTCTCCTGTGAATTCCTCATTGAAGAATTTCTGATAGATGGCCGATGATGCATAGGAAAGTACACTTTTTAACCCTATCTAGACTGGAGGGGGAGGGGGTGCTAATAAGCCAGCGGCTCCATTTCCTGATTATAATTTCAGAATTGCCCTATATGGAGAGTCATCCACAAACAATACGAAATGTCTAAGGATAAAAGCACTCCGTGTAAACCTGTCGTTTTGGCACAAGTCAGTTCAATTGTATGTAAATAGCTTGCACTAAATTCTTTGTTCATGATCTTTTAGACCTACAAGTTATAACGTATTTTACGTTTTGCTAGTAAACCCTATTCCAACAATAAATGTTCTAAAAGTGCTTATGTAATTGTCAACTTCCGGCTGTTACGTGACGTCATCACCTCCAATTTTAAAAATGATATTTTAAACATACCTCCTGCCAAGTTTCCTCCCTAAGTGTAATAAATATACACAGAGTTATTAGCACTGATATAATCGCGAGTCTACAACGATGAACCTTGATATGCTTTTTATAAGAAGACAAGCCAAGGCCATCCACCATCGATGCGTCACTTTCACTCAGTATGATTTCTAAAGGGCTTGAGGGTGTGCATACCAATTTTTGAGCCCTTACTTAATAATCACATGGAGTTCAGGTCCACCATGGAGAAGTCCTTCCCTTCCCGTATATCAACTCCGGCCTCGCTCGTCTTTCTATGGGTACAAGGAGGTCACCGCCCAAATTTTGTGAAGACCCGTTAACAAATGTAAGAGTAGAAGCAGAACGCACAAACACATACACATACATACATACATACATACATACATACATACATACATACATACATACATACGTAACTATATTCAGGACGATTATCAAATTTGCCTGATGATCGTGAATACGTGAAACTCGGAGTAGCGAATTTCCAAATTTCTTCCTTTAGCGTGTCTTTCTTACATACCTAGATACTCCCTCTTATCATAGATGATATTTAATGCGTAAAGCTTACTTCACTTTAAAACTTATTACCTCGCTGAGGACATTCAAGATGTAACAGGGATCGACGCAAACTATTTTAGCCAAAGTTTGACTTAACGGTGTGGATACTCATTATTACTATGGCCTGCACATGCTCGAGACGATTGTCTAATCATCGGTTCTTTTTAAATATACTGGCGTAACGAGAAATTTACTTCACAGAATTAAACTGTCACTTTAATTTGCATGGTCGACATTCTAGTAGCTAAAT
This sequence comes from Carybdea cf. marsupialis auct. non (Linnaeus, 1758), assembly GCA_010016065.2. Classification (NCBI taxonomy): domain Eukaryota; kingdom Metazoa; phylum Cnidaria; class Cubozoa; order Carybdeida; family Carybdeidae; genus Carybdea; species Carybdea cf. marsupialis auct. non (Linnaeus, 1758). Next base: position 12,294 of record JAAAKL020010532.1, on the reverse strand, counting down.
CATTACATGACATTTACTAACGTGATTATAGCCAACTAATCATAAACAAAGAATGTAAATAGATTATCTCACTAATTTTCGACCCTGAGATGGAAACTTCACAGCATCAGCTGCTGTGTGACACACGTGCAATTACTACCAGGTGCTGCTTTGTTTCATGCAAGTAGTCTTTGTTTTCACAAAATGTTGAAGTGTTTCATGATTTATTTTTCGTGTTTTCTCTTTTCATGACCTAACAATACCTTTACCATCATTGTAATCATACCGTGGTTCAAATGTAATGCTCAAAATTTTCACATTACTACCTTAGCCATCTTGAATTTCTTTTATCCGACATAACCCCCTGGTTCATACGCTTACGACCATTACGACCCTTATGATGAAGCATTTTGAATCGTCTCATGATCAGAACCGCAGTATTACCAATCTATTTAGTCTCATTCTTATAGCCTTCAACCATACACTACACGAGAAGTGTAATAAACTTGTAAGAAAAATGTATCATATGAAATTATATGGAAAAAGAAAGTTAGATAACATTTTGACCATTACCATTGCCATGACCAGTGGAGGTTTTAGGGGGAGGCCGACAGGGCCATGGCCCAAGGCCCCGCACCTCCAGGGGCCCCGGTTTTAAATACTAAGAAGATAGTATGTGTTTAACTGCCCATATTACTCTGGTGGGAGTAAGTGATAACTTGAAACTTTACCCATTGGAGGCAATACAGTATCTCCGGAACTTCTGCAGGACGATAATGCCTGAACTCTATTGCAATACGTGACGTCATAGGGCCCCGCAAACGTTTTTTGGCCCAGGGCCCCGCAACCTTCGAAACGTTCGAAACCGCCACTGGCCATGACCATTTCGCCATTAAAATTTGCTATACCTATGGGCCCTTGCATATGGCTATGAACTGCCGCTGGAACTAAGGAAAGTGATACTTCGTCTACAGCACCACAAATTTTGCAGTCATTTGCATTTATCTCTTCCTTTTTAGACAAAAGCTCTGTGTTTCCTACTCAAGAACCAAAGAAACGCAATACTTTCAAGACCATTCCTAAGCGTATGTATTGCCAGGAAAGAAACCAAGACTTTACTAACCATGAAAAAACCCCAACAATGAAAGGTGTAAATATTAAAAGATGTTAGTTATCGTTATTTATTTTGAAGAATGTATAGGTACAATCATTCTGTAAAACTATCAGTTTTAGGAAAAATGGACAGCTTGTCTTGCGTGACATAAATTGCGACGGATGTGAAGTTGGTTACAAGTACATCATCCTGCTCACCAGTTATATTTCCATATGAAAGATTTAAAACTGGAGAGGTTGAATAGTTATGTATTGAGAAAAGTTTTGTTATCTTCCTTTGACAAGATAGAAAACAAATCTGATTAACAAAAGTAAACAATAATACACAATTCTCTTTGAACGAGCGCTATAATGCCATCATAATAAAGGAATTTTCGTCTTTAATTAGTACAGTTACAAAAACTATCGGGTAGACGATCCTTAATTTTCAAAAAAAATTAATATCACTGTATACTAAATTTTACATTTCTGTGTAATTGTAATATTGAATTGTATAAATAAGAGAGGGAGAGAGCATTTGACTTATTTAACCATTTGCTGTCGAGGAAAAATATTTGGTGCAATCTCAAAAGTTTCTATAATCACGAATCAGCATGAGCTGCCTTTGCCAGAAAAATATGTGCTATTGTAACAGGCCAAAGGAAACGAAAACCAACTGACTATCAACTACTACCGTTCTTAAGTGTTACTGAATGAGTCTCCACTCTACTTTATGGCCTCAACTCGACATCAACATCAAGTGACAATATCCCACATCCCCGACAGGTTTGACGTTTTGAAGCAAGTTACACTAAATCTCACCCTTTATTGATTCAATACCAAAGAAGAACCAATCTACTTGGGCTACGTTGCAGTTACGTAACCGATTGAATTTGACGGAAATTTAACAAGTACTCGCACGTGAAAGGCGTTCGGGGCACGTTGTACTGCTAAATTTTATCAAATGCCCAATCCAAATTCGAACGAAAACGATTTCTCATATTTGGGGCACAATACCAGTTGCAAATGTCCAAACACAAGCATTCAGTTATTTTGCTGAGCATGATTCTACCATGAGACTCCCTAATTCAAATTTTCCTAAACGTCTAAAACTTGAGAAAACGTGTGCTTCTTTAAACTGTAATTTTCCCTATGATTACACAGTACAGAGAGGTGATCCCGTGGAAACACATGCTTTATTTCCATATGCCAGGAATGCAATGGAGGAAAAATCAGTGACAGGGACTGTTGGGTGTATTTGTTTTGTATTGACGGAAAGACTTTGATTGCAACACTAGGTTATTGTGAAGGTCTTTTGGTTACACGCTTTACCAATCCAAATATTGCCAAACCTCGTTGTAAAACATGATCTATTTTGAAAATACTTTTGCGCCCAGGCATCTCTTTATTTCTTATTATAGGTAAAATACTTATATAACCATTTAAGATTTACTATACTCATGGGCCCTTGAATTTTTTGGAGGAGGCAGGGGGGGCTGACTGATCTTATCAGATGAAAAGTTAGTTTAATTCCCCCGCCCTAAATTGAGAAATGTAGTTTAAGTAGACGACGAGCTTTAAGCAGAGACTTCAGCAAATGGCTGACGTTTTCACAGCGATAGAGCAAATACGCTTTATAACACATCATAATCGTTTATGCACAGTTTTACTAACATTCAAAATGCAATATCATAACATTTAATCGTAAAAAGATGTCTTAACAGTTTTTCAAATTTTTGAAATTACCAGACTAGACAATCAGCTTAAAATTACATAGTTTCTACGTATATGGGGTCATTAAAGTTAAGGTACAAAATTGAGTTTATCAACTGACACACAGTTTGCTTACTTCAAACTGTTAAAACATTAATAGTTTCACTTTACTCTCCAATGTTTTTTTATGCATTTTTATTTGTTAGATAAAAAATAACTTGTTCGGAAAGATCAGCACTTGGAAAAACCAATATTAAATCGAGAAATTTTGGAATGCCGGTGAAAACGTTTGTCTTCTTTTAAATTTATGTAAAATGGTAGTTCTCCTAAAGAATTGAAATCCATGATTCTCGTCACCATCTACATATTGAATAGCTCTATTGGTATCACCTTACCTCGATTTCTTAAAGAGTACATGATGTGCCTCGTTATGGATGTAAGATTACATTTTTATATCCTTTCAGATAGCGTTTGCAATAGATTTTATAAATATCTGGTAATTTGAGTATCTATAATGTCCAATTGACATTAAAAATTGCGAAAAATCTACTTAGCAAGATAATTAATAACAAACTAACTGCAATGACAAGGATTTCATGATCAGATTCCGAACAGATGTAAAATGGCAGCTGGGCATTGACCTACATTTCGACAACGTAATCAGGGTGGCTCTATTTTGTTTGATTATCTTATCATACACTGTTTCCTTGAACCCGTAATAAACAACATAAGTCGTATGATGAGCTCTGATCTTAAACAATAAAAACGTAATACAAACTAGTACTACTTAAGACTAAAATAGCAATGATAAATGTATCAAAATCTGGTAACTTGTAACAGTTATCGGTTAATATTCTCTCATTCAACTTTATGATACATCCGAGCAAAGCACTCAATCGATTCTGAGTCAAAGCTGGCACAACATGAATGTAATCGATTAACGTTACTATGGTAAAAGTTACTATTGTCCAATAAAACATACACCACCACCTCAGTCAGCATCGTCAATCAGCAATTTATTAGTGAAAATAAATATGTTGTTTTAACTAAGTTTCTAAGTCCTGGCTCACCGTCCAATAAATATTGAGGAATACCGACCTCTTTGGAGACAACCCAGATTACTTTAAGACCACGCGCAGGCTACAACAGATCAGTGTTTTTGTAGTCGAATAAGATGCAAGTATTAGGTTCTCTGAAACTGTGAGTTCTGGTTCCTTACATATTAATTAGCAGACCAAGCTTTAGTAAATATTCCAGAATTCGGGCACTTTATTTTTCCGGATAGGATACATTTAAAGTTATTTTATCTTAAACAAAAGGATAAATGTTTTTCATGTTCATTCCCCATCCCCAAAGAAAATGGATTGGTATTTTCCTGTAAAATTTAAGACCAATGTTGTTCGGTCTGCAGCCTGCAGCCTGCAGCTCTTTAAGTTCTCAGGCCTATGACAATGAACTATTTTTATAAAAGTTAAAAGAAATACAATGACGCTAAGAGAACGAGTTTAGCATATATTCGTTGCCATTCGAATCCATTGGTAATAAAGAACTCATGTTACCATTAGGGAGTACTATAAAATTGAAAAATGAAAATCCGGCTACGTAGATCATGCATGTGGTGCAATCCAAAGGTCTCAACAAACGACAGTCAAGTGTTACGGAGAAGAAATCAAGGGAGGATTACGGGAAAAATAGAGATAAATAGACGTCACAACATAGAGCATGCCACGGGCTCACCAGTCATCGGAGCAGGGATAGTAGCACCGTTTAACAACAACTGGCGATGATTTTGCCTTGGAAATCACAGCTGATCTGCATGATAATACATACGTAAATTAGTGATGCTCTTGCAAAAACATTTTGCTGAAGACTTTGGACATGAATAAAGAAATTATATTGTGGTGCAACAGCATCAACATGTTCACCTGCCTAACTGAAAAAATATGAAGAATAGGAGGAAACTGCAAATCCTAGGTCCGTCCTACTAGGATAATTTGTGGGCTCAAGTCACACAATTTGAAACAAGTACAAAGTTACACACGCCACTATGGCAATTTAATGACGTAGGGCAGGTATTGAAAGACACTGAATCGAATTGTATTCAGTGTACTTTATAAAACATATCTTAATAAGTGTGGTTGGATATTGATGAATGAATGCCTGCCATTTTAGAAAATTGCAGCTTACAAATACATTGCTAAAATCTTTTGACAAAAATATTTATTGATGTCTTGTGTACGATATTTGAATGCATCTTGTCATTGTTGATTCTGTCTTTACGAGTGTTAGACGAAAGTCTGTATGTCGGGTACTTACCAAATATACAGTGCTCGTGGAGATTTAGAGACACAGCAAACATCTGGAACATTAGAGGCAATTGTCAAAGAAATTTATCATGAGCAAAGTGAGCAATACAACAGTATCTCCAGTAAAAGTTGCACAAACAGTCCTCTATGCATTTACTGCTACAATCAATTTTATAGCCGTAGCAGTCATTATCGACAAAATAAGAAAGTCACGTCGGTACTCGCCATACAAATTTACTCTTTTGAGCTTAGCAATCTCGGACAGTCTTCTTGGTTCCTACGGTACATTTTACCATACATATCATCTTATCTACGGCAGAGTGTTTGGATCTCAATCAGGTGGTCTTGGCTTTAGACTGGGACACATCTCTTCAATACTTAATATTCTGTTGATAACAAGCGAAAGATTCATTTCCATTTATTTTCCATTCCGGTATGACAGATGTTTCAAAAGGAAGAGATTATTTGTTACGATCGTTTTTATATGGTGCGGAACATTCGCAGTCTGCGGTATCGATCTGATTTTGATATACTCTGGATTACCTAACAATCGAATATCCCCTTTTATAACAGCCTCGGAGATATATGTCTCAGTGATAGCGTTAACAGCTGCATACGTCGCAATGTACAAAAAGATACGTCAAAGATCGAAGGTGCGAGACACTAAGTCAAGTGATAGAAGCAATCAACAATTCGATCTGATGGACACTACCAGTTTCATGCAAAGACTTCAGCGGCGCTTCTCAAGACCACGTCTACCTGCGCACAAGCCCAGGGTTCATTTTACAAGATCAGACAATTCCAGTGGGTCTGGGCACACGAGTACCAAATTAGTATCTAGTCGGGTTTCTAATAATGCAACATGTCCAGATTCCAGAAGGATCAAGTCAGGGACTGTACCTGTAGTTGCAAAAGGGGCTATAAGAAAGGGAGACCGCATTTTATATTTGGGCTTAGCCATAACAGTGTCTTTTGTCATCACGTATACTCCGTACGCAACCGTTTGGATAGCCCTAAAAGAAATCAACCAGACTACGAAAAAGTACTTTGAAGCAATCTTCATTCTTGCGCCGTGGAACAGCATTGTTAATGGCATTAGTGTTTTAATTTACAATAACAGGAAATGGATATCATGATTTAAATGAAAATTGACAATGTGTAGAGTGACTGCACTCCTGCATTTGCTCCCCCATCTTATCATGCATTTTCGCATACGTTGCCTCTAAGATTACTTTGAGAATGAGGACATTGACAACGCACAGACGATCCGTCATTGATGGAAAATTTGTTTTTGCATAGCAAGTGATCTTGAGATTTTCAGCAATTACATGTAATTATCGGGAACAAGTGCTTCACGTCAATTATATATAGTAGAAGTTCATGTTTAGTGGGACCCACAATTGACAATGTCTTAAGCTCGATGCTGTCTCCCTTTTTAAATTCTGACAAGACATGGACATATTATCTCTTACCAATTCTGTCGCGCACAGTTAGGAGTGGCTAACCTTAAGGAAGACGCACTTGATACCGAGAAGGCTTTACAAAAGATCTCTGCTTCTATTTCAACTTAAATTTCTTTTTACGCGAAGTAGTTTTATGAATCTGTTAGCTTCTATCCTCTCAATTACTCTTTTTAAACTATTGATGTCCACATGGCGTGATTTGAAGCTCATTTGAGACGTTCACATAGAATATAAAGCAGTTTTGAATATTATCTTGATCTTTTACTCTCCAAACACAATGATATTCAGAATGTACTATAGCATGATTTATGTATAGACATTAATGATAAAGAAACCAAATGGGTCTACTAGAGCAATAAAGCAATCAACAATTTGTTGTATCTGGGGATGGGAAAAACGTACGTAAAACTAAACACGGCAACTGATCTTTTATTATTTACTGGAATTTCTTACGGTCAATATATAGTCTTCTACACTGAGTACTCTCTTACATAGGCGTATGGGCCAATTCATTTGTGGGAAGGGGAGAGGAAAACCTTTGGGACCAAAACAGGAGTCGTAATAAAATGCTAAAATTTTAGGGTACATACTAACCTAGAATTGCCAAGTTCTATTATTATAGAAATTTTTTTGCCAAGATGTACTTTCCTAGAATCCCATTGTGAGAATAGATATTAGTACCCTAACCCCTAACCTTAACCCTAACTCTGATCCATAACGCTAACCCTAACCCTAATTTGATAGTAGAATAGTACATTTATGGTTAAAAGATCCTTCTAGGAAAGTGCATCTCTAACTATTCTGGGAAAGTGCATCTCTAACTATTTTAGGAAAGTGCATCTCTTACTATTCTAGGAAAGTGCATCTCTAACTATTCTAGGAAAGTGCTCTCTAACTTTCTAGCATTTTACGCGTTCCCCCAAACAGGGATATTTGTTCCAAAAATTATGAAACATAACGTAACTAGACGGCGTCCAAGAATCGAGATTCAGCTAGAAGTCGTCTTACAGAACTGAAATTGAAATGTGACAACGTATCAATTAGTACCATGATAGTATCTATAGAGTTTTAGTATGGTTTATATAAAGTGGCATAAAATTTAAAATAAAAACAGTCCCATGTTACATAAAGTGAACAGACATGAACGCACTATTAAATATTTTATCGATCTCAGGTCATTGCCAGACGACCGTCAAATGAGATAACTGGTCTAATGCCAAGTGCCAAACTACTTTTACCATCTGCAGAAATCGAATATCGCACATGAATTAACTTTCTATAAAACAATATCTCTTCTTTTTCCAGGACCATAACGTTCACAATTTTCCCATATGACTTTAAATAGTTTTATTTACAAATAATGATAAATATAGCAGTGAGTTTACACCGCGGTGGTATTACTTTCAAACCTTTATGTATCTGGCCCTGTGTCAGCATCTGCTTCAGCTATGGATTCTACTATTTTAAGTTAAATGCTTGCCATGTGCTAGTTTAATGGTCTAATAATGTTAGTAAACCTTGAGTAGCTGAAGTGCTCGAGCATAATGTTAGTAGATCTACCTCTCTTTATTAGTGTTTGTATTTTAACGGCTTTAAAACAATTCAGTGAGTTCAAGTAAGTGACTAGATTACTGCTTTATCTTTCTCGTTGGAAAGTTTGTTAATGGTACAGAATAACAAAACTGCACGAAATAGCGAATTCATTTTGTACTTAGAAGCTTTTTTCGTCTGACACTCCTCAGACACTCCTCTTTCCCGTTGACTAATGATAACGAAGTTCATACATTTTGATTCAGTAATAACGTACAAAACGGACCGGTGGATGACGTACCTTGCATCAAAAGTACGTCGTAACATTGAAAACATTAGATATACAAATCAAATTAAGAAAGCGGTAACTCTTTAAATACTCTCCAATATCTCTGTGAACTTCATAGTTTTGTAATTAAGAAATCATATATTTATCAATTTGACTCAGAACCTCTAATTTCTGTCGGCATTTGAAAGTTTTGTAATATCAAAGAATCGTCGAAAAACTCAAACAGCTTTTGTCTTGTCAACAGCTGGGTTTGAAGCAGTGTCATCTGCATCTTTGACGTCATATCGACCATCATTATCCTCATCTGCCCGCTTGTCTCTGACCTCTAACTGCGTTTATACGGTGCCGCTCAAGTTTTGTATCGGCTAAGTACCGTGCCGGGTAAGTAGCGTCTGCACGGTGCCGGTCAAAAAGAGGTCCTGTTAGGCCTAGCGTTTACATGGTACCTGTACCGTGCACGTTTTTGCACGGTTAATGGAGAACGAGACTACGGAAAAAGGGCACGAGTGTACGTTAGATGAATTTTCTAACAATTTTCTAACAAGCTTCTAACAATTGAGGTAGTTTACTAATAGTGCCATCGTTCTACTGTGTCGGGGTCACTATTCAGTATCAGTACATATTAACAGAATAGGTTCGGTAAATCTAGCATTTTGCTCACATAGGAGATTTAGGCCACTATTATTTCATATTGTCGTATTCGCATTAGTTTTATAAGACACATGTCATCTGTTTGTAAAGGAATTAAAAACTATTAGCATGCCAGTCGTCAGTAATAGCCAAAACTGTTCGGATCCGAACTTGCACGCTTTTGTAGCAGGTCCCAAACTTGCAGGGTTAATCGTGAAAGTTTGAGACCTACTCAATAGGTACCGTGTAGACGGTCCTGCTAAACGCACCTTAATTTAGCCGGTACAAACTTGAGCGGCACCGTATAAACGCAGCCTTATTCTGTGATAAATATTCTGACGTTTGTTGGCTCAGTTGATGCTGTTGATGGAGATATTTGTCATGTCTTGAGTCGTAGTCTTTTTTCGGAGCTACGTTTCGAGGGGTACTTCTCCCATCTTCAGGCTGTTGGACTTTGATGTCGGAGTTGCTCAAAGAAGTTGTCAAGTCATAATTGGTAGCTTGAAATAGCTTAGAAAATCCCTGTCATTTGTCCCTTTTGTATTGGAGATCTTTAAGATTTTCCAAAACACCACAAAGATCGTCAGGCTGTGATCCCTGATTCCTGTTAATGTTGGCCTTTATTAGATTAATTTCGAAAGCTTGCTACTTTAAAGCAGTCTTCAATGGTTTCTATAGTAACTTCAAAACTCCTAGATTGACTTTGACAAACGCTAATACTTCAGCACATGTACCCTAAGGTCGTCTGTATAACTTTAATTTATTGCTTTGATAGTCCGAAAGCAGTCCCTTACGGAAAACAGCTTTAAAGTTTTTAAAATTCCAATCTCCGAGGCTCCAGGCTTCTTTGTAGTGTTATCATCATTAAGGAATAGAAAGAAGCACATTTTTGTCCTTTGAAGATTTCCTACGATATTTCATCGCCCATTTTGTGAAAATATCTTATGTCATCCATGTTTTATTATCAAATTGTACTCTGCTGGAAGGCATCTGACGTGCTTAAAGTAGCATTGCCTAAGTGACTTCCCGACTGAGGGAAGGAGTAACTTTTCAGCACCATTCATATGTCCTGAAATATTTGAGTTATTCACTGTTTACTTATTTTTCCATTCCGACGACTGTTGACTTCGAATGAATAAGATCAATCAGGGACTGGCTAGAAGAAAAATTTTGTTTGATTAGCAATAAAGAGATGTTTTCATTGAGAATAGTGTCACAAAAGAATTTCATTAATCATCTGTTGACGAATCAGGACGTCATTACAGCTCGTGGTAACACTGTGCAATACAGTCCACGTTGATTTTTGTTGTTGTTTTGTTGTTGCTTTTTTATTGCATTCACAGTGATCAAGCCCGAAGCCAGAGGTTACTTTTCCTTTTCGGATGACTATCTATTCATGCTTACTTTTTATTCTTACTTTTCATGCTGTTTAATGCTTGCTATCCTTACTATTCATGCATTTAGTCCCCCTGTCCTATCTCTCCTAACATAGTTTCCCACTTCACGAGAGCAGATGACAGAGCACAGTACCTCCGGGATCGTGGCAGGCAAGCTCAGGATCGGTTCGAACTCACGACCCTCACAATGTGAGTCAGACACTCTACCACTATGCCGTTACTGTGTAATTCGAAAGTTGCAGACACTTGTTTTACTTGCATGGATGATTAGCTCATCGTAGTATGTAAGGATGAGAGTTAGATGTCGGGATGATATAAATGTTTAAAATACAGGAACGAGGACTGCTTTGGATCACGTCACTTTGGAGTCAAACTATGTAATAAAGAGCGAGTAGTGTTTAAGTTAGTAAATAACAGTATCTGTCCATAATGAATTCTCTTCAGTACTGGCTACACAGTATATTACTTGACTGTTGCCTTGAGTCGCTCAAGCCAACTATCCCCGTAGTTTGACAATGAAACTCGAGGAAACTGTGGAATTGAGCCCCACTTCCCTCTCGCAGATCAGAGAGGCCACCATTACGCTCCACTCAGTATCGTGCTAAAAGAGAAATTTAGACACATTGATTATGGATGCTGCTGCAATATTTTTGCTTTTTTCCCTGTCCTCACAAAAGAACGTCGCTCAAATGAGAAATGACAGTTTTGAAGTAGCAAAACCAAAACATTGAATTGGTTATAACTGCGCCATAAGGATTTTAACAAATAAACCGTGATGTTGTTTATAATTATGTAGTTTATATATAAACCTAGAAAACGTGCAATTTAGAGAAAGATTAAATAATTTTCAGAGAATCTGAATTCAATTTTGTAATCTGTTGAGTAGCCCACAGAGAAGACACAGAGAAGACACAGAGAAGATATAGCTGTGTCATGTCTGTGGCAGAGCCTCACCTTTCTTCCTCGTTTGTTGTAATAACTTAACGTACAAAATGGGGAAAATGTATCTTACCTACTTTCCTGTGCACTCTAGGGGAATCTCTTAGATCATTCCTGTAACGATCCTAAACTATGGTGGCTGCATAGCTGCAGACCTGCCATTTCACTGATAAAGGAACATGTGGATACCCATGAAAAAATATCCGGAGATTCGACAAAAAATAGGGAAATGCAACTTTGTTTTAGATTAAGAGTAAACAAACCCTGTTTCCATTTGGAGCAGTCATTAAGTACTTTTTCTAAGAGTTACCTTCGCTCCTCTATTTATGATCCCTGTTGTAAGAAGATGCAGCTTTCTTTGATGATTGGAATAGGTCATCACTGGGACGAAACTTATAGCAAGGGGTCATTTCTTCGGGATCAGCCAACTTCATGGCCAAAATGTTAGACAAGGTGCCATCAAGCCTTAAACTAGAACAACTTTCAGCTTTGTCCTTGCGGACAATGCTGAAAAGGCGGTCTCCCTTTGTATTACCGTGTGGAATCACAACTGCTGCAATACTATTCAGGTGCTGGAATCTCTTCACTGAAGTACCAGGCTGTCCCATGTTTCCAATGTACCACCAAAAATATCAACACGATGATAAAGGACCTCAGTACTACCTTCAATTGCATCAACCACTTTTTTGCTGCTTGCCAAGCCTCCCCACTAATGTCACCATCACTTAGGGGTTGATAACAACAAAAGCAAGTACAACTGTAACAGTGTAGAGTTCTGCTATATTCACTTTATGTCACGTCACTAGTTTTCCTTAAATTTTAATTTTTCTTAATTTACAACTCATTTCTTTTAAGAATGAACTCCCCCCACCCCCCAAAAAATCCTGAGATTGAGGAGTCTTGTCGTTAGGACGTGAGAAAGTATTAAAAACTCTATAAGACTGACTGCAGAACCG
>JAAAKL020010531.1:0-14289 GCA_010016065.2 Carybdea cf. marsupialis auct. non (Linnaeus, 1758) | reverse complement strand
AACCAAGAGGATTCGAAGTCACAGACGCAAATGGTCAAAAACTTACCTGTCACCTCCGGAAGTCACTCTACGGACTCAAACAAAGCGGCAGGAATTGGCATAGTGCTCTCACCAATTTCCTCCAGTCACAAGGGTTTGAACCTAATAAGAATGACCAATGTATTTACACCCGTAATGTCAACGACGACCAAGTTATTCTACTATTTTGGGTGGACGATATAATCATTTGTTGCAACAAACTTGAGCTTGTGACAGAAACAAAGAATCTTCTTGCAAATGAATTCGACATGGATGACCGCGGCCAACTGAAATGGTATCTTGGCATTGATTTCAATCGTTTGGACAATGGCAATCATGTCATGAGTCAGCAGCGCTATTGTGAAGCAATATTGGCACGATTTGGCATGTCAGATTGCAAACCGGCAAGTACACCAGCCGAGAAAAACATCGTTCTTTTACCGAGAAAAGACGACGATGAACAGCCGAAGTTTCCGTACCGACAAGCGATCGGAAGTCTTGTGTACCTAGCTACAGCGACGAGACCTGACCTCAGTTGGATAGTTTCCAAATTGTCGCAACATCTCGACAGACCGTCTGAAGATCATGTTACAGCAATCAAGAGAGTGTTTCGTTATATTCAAAGCACAAAGTCGCTTTCAATGACGTTTTCACCCACAAATGGACAGCTGATCGGCTACACCGATTCAGATTGGGCGAGCGATACCGAAGATCGTCGGTCGACATCGGGATTTGTCGTTACACTCGGGGCTGCACCGATTTCATGGAAGTCACGCAAGCAGCCTACCGTAGCTCTGTCTTCATGCGAAGCAGAGTACATTGCACTTGCGGAAGCGACGAAGGAGATTTTATATCTAAGATCATTATGCAATAATCTCGATTTGCCCCAACGTCATACAACCTTATTTTGCGATAACCAAGGAGCGATAGCCTTGAGTAACGAAGGATCAAAACAACATCAGCGATCGAAGCATATCGACGTGCGTTATCATTTTATAAGAGAGCAAACGGAAATTGTTTTTGATTATGTTAACACGAGCAACAACTTGGCTGATATCCTTACCAAATCATTAAGTAAGGTACAGCACTATCGTATATTAAACGAGCTTAAGATTGAGGGGGCGTGTTGAACGAACAATCTGAAGCCTCTCTATTATCTCACGAGCGAACGTTACTAATATTTTAGCATAATTAACTAATCACGTGATCATCGAAACTAACCACCGTTGTCTTTTGTAAATCTATCAATAAACGCGAATGTCTTACAGTAACTTACATCTACTGCAATTTTTTTCCTAGTCATGCTTCTTTATATATAAATTTATTATGGCGCATAGTGCGGTAAATCTAACACACTGAGTACATAAGGGTGAGGGAAGTGGGGCATATTTCCGATTTCATTGATCATGTGACCATGTTTTGAGCTTGGGTGAGTCTGTGTAAGGTTTTGTTCCTTATTTATGGAAGTATGTGTTACAGATATGAAATTCAACTTCTGAGCAGACTTAAAAAGTTTCAGACCTTTCTGATACCATATCGACCAAGTGTCATAATATCTTCCAACTCGCGCATTGAAGTCGCCAAGAACAAGTACAGTTTCATTCAATGAGTTTGTTGCTACGGCATGACGAAGGGACTCATCGAAAGAACACCCAGTTTCTGCACAAGCTTGTAAAGTACGAACAAAAGTTGATGCGATTGTCCAAAAGCTTCCGCAAGAAAACGGAATGAACAACTTTGCTGTGCGATTCGTTGCGCTCGTAGAGTAGGCCTACCATAACTGGTCGACTTGAGATGTTCTAATAGATGTTCTAATTCACTGGTAACCATTTTGATTGCCTGATCTTTTTTTGAGTTTCGCTCTCCTCGGACGGATTGTAGTTACCAAAGTTACAATCTCCATCTACCTGAGACATTAAACATTATAGGAGTAGTCCTCCCATGCAGATTGATGCCCAAGACTGTGTCTATTTGGACAACTGGTTTTAAAGCCCCAGTGACTCGCCTTCACGTATTTTCCTTCTTAGTTCAAAACATCTCTGTCGTCATTTCATTATCTAGGCTGCCACGTCTAGAAGATTTTCTGAGCACTATTAATAGCAAGGCAATAGCTCGTTTTTTCTTATAAAAAAATAGTGTAGAGCAGTAAGGGTCCAAACTGCGAAGACCTGTGCATGGTTCTGATCACACCTTGGCAGAATTTCCGGAGGCTCTTCGCAAGCAAAGGTAAACTAGATTAGTGTTGCATATCAAGTGTGTATTTGGGTCACCCTAAATATTTGATCTCCCTGGAAATTCCAACTCCAAAGAGCATATAATATTGAATAAAATATCGATGAATTGTCGTTCATCGAGAGAGGAGTTATCTAACAACAAGAAGTCACGCGCTAAAATCTCTTTTGGTGAAGACTAACTCACTTAGTAACTCCTCCCAAGTAGCAACATCGTTCGCGCCGCTTTATAGAAAGTCACCCTCGAAATATTATAAATGATTGATTCACACATTTGTTACGAATATGGCCACGCTTTGTCATCTGCGATCAATTAAGTCCACGGGATAATTCATGGGGTTTGGAATTGCTGCGAAAACCGGTTTACCGTATTATGTAACAATCTAGTCACATACTGCCAGCATATAACAGATAGATTATTGCCAGACGGTCATTATTTTATGTTACAATTCTTGCGGTAAATAGGCATTCGTACAAATGCAAATGCTTAGCTTCGATACAAGCACCTAATTATGACACTGTGGGTATTCAAGTCCAACCTCCTTCAACTAGTACGTCTGACATAGCGAATGGGACTTTTGACATTGTGAATGTAGAAATTGAAGTCAGAAGCGAAAGACATGTAAATAGCGGGGGAAACCAGCATTTTCTGTCTTTGACAGTAAAAAGCACCACAAGCAGGTTGAATCAGTGAATTTTACCTTTGGTAAGCTCAGGGGCGGTTTTCCGGCGTGTGGGACCCTAGACACCTTTTCAATGCGGGGCCCTATCAAAGAAAATGATTTTTGTCTAAATTGGGTGTATTTTGTACGGTTAGTTGTGATTTCCCATCCTTTCTCAAATTACTGAAAAAGCTGTTTGAAAAAGAAGAAATCAACGTGAAAAATTGTTCTGACGTGAAAGCATTGATTCTTTCAACTTATTCGGAGATAACATGGAGTAAGAAAGCCATTTTCTCTTGCAAATGTTACAAGAATACTTAAGAGCAAAATTTCTTGGTTACGAGACTCCAAAGAGGAAGTTAAGGGATGATGCTGTACGTACCTTCTTAGAACACGGACAGGAAGTCAAAATGGGGAAGAAGACGGAATCACAGAGATACGCGAGGAATCAAGAAACCCGCACTACCCTTTCCCACCTTTTTCTTGCCAAGATTACAACGTATGATATGAAAATGGCGCTCTGCATGGATAGGACATACGCTGCCGATTTCTAACTCAAATTGCTCTTTTACATGTTACAAAGAAACGTGATAACACTAAATGACCTTCTCAGGTATATCCTACCATTTCAGTAATATTTGTCAACATCCCAGATGTTCCACTTAAGAACCATTAGAATAAGTTTAAAAGTTATACTTTACGTGAAAGCCTTCTCCCGTTCTCGGTGACGCAAAATTTACGTATTTCTAGAAGTTTGGAATTCCACCTATATTAATCGTTGAGGGGAAACTATACAGGATCCTATACAATATTTTGACCGACCACGAAATGATACGAAAAGCACTGTCAGATACTATACTACAGAAAATAAATCACGAACAAGCCAATCCTATCATTTAGCTTATGTTGTCACCTGTTGAACCCTAAATCCGGTAATCAAAGGCTTCCATGGAATATATAGGAATGACCTGCTTTCTACAAGAGTACTGTGTACTTGCAAGAAGGGGGCGTGAACTGACAACATTACTAATCATGTGTCTGAGGACCGGGAATTGAACTGGAAACCTCAGAGCTGTGAATGCAATACATTCCCCAAGCCTCCACGAAATGTAGCTTTGCCGCATCTGATGTAAGACATCATCTGATGTACTTATACTTGCAAACTGTAAATGAAAGCTTCCATCTGAACAAAGACACTCCCCAAATATAAAAGTATTGCGGATCCTCCAAGCGCACGGAAGAATACCCCAGAACTGCATTGTAACATGCAAAGAAAACCACATCCTCCCACAAGGAGTAAAACCACAAAACGAATGATAATCATCTCAGCTTGTATCTGAGTTTATGCTGATTCATAGTATACGAAATATTTTTATTCACAAAACTATACTCTACACATTATCCAATTCAAACCAGCGACTTCTCTGGCTGGCCGCTGAAGTATTCGTAAATAATTTACTTTGGTATTTTTCAACCATTTTACGAAATTGTTGTTCTTCGTTTTTCTCATCGTTCTTGTATGGTAAATTTCGTGTCTTTTTTACCTTCTTTGCTGTCGGCGGTAACGGTTTTGTGACGTCCGTACGATCTTGCTTTATATGGTCTCTTGTTTCTACTTGTTTTCCCTCAGTATGACTCCTCTTTCTAGACTCAGTCGATGGCCTATTCTGTGATGTTACAGATCTAGATCTCTTGTTATTTTTCTCCAAGTCCTTTCGTTTAGATATACTACTCTGGTCCTTAATTTCCGATTTATTGACTTCTTTCTGAAATTTTGCAGTTAGTTGATCTGTATTTACCCCTGTGGGCTTTCTAGTAGTTTTCGCTGTTCCAACTTTCATGGTCTTAGACGAGCCTTGATCTTCCCGCTCTTTCAACGTTAAACGCGACCGCTCTAATCTCTGTTGTCTCATACTCAAAACGAGTTTATTCTCAACAGAAAAGTCAACAATAAGCCGACGTGATGCTCCAAAGATCTCCGGGTTGTTGTTGAGCTGCTGCACTGTCTTCATTGCATCTTCATGCTTTTGAAACTCAACAAAAGCGAATCCGAGTGATTTCCCCAAACCGCCACCTTGTTCTACCGTGTCTTTACTACGCATGACCTTGCACTGTACCATACATTTGAATGGAATGTGACACCATTTTCGAATACTCTCCTTTAACTTCTTATCGTCAACTTTTGGAGGTAGGTTTCGCACGCAGATCCTGTGAATGGGAAAGAGAAAAAAAAATCAGATAATCTCACAACGTCAACAAGGCATAATAGCTAGCAGAGCACGATCTGTGTTAGCAGATCTAGTTGTGGTGCCGTCCTTCGTGGAAGATCATTCAATTATGTTCAAGTGAATAAATTTCTTACAGTTTTTCATTTACTCGACATGCAAGCCTTCGTCGCAGCTTTGACATGGAAAAACTATTTTACACAATCACTTTCTATCAGTTTAAAGATGGGTACAGTTAGAAGCTGTAGTCCTAAGGCCTTAAAAAATTGCTCGGGTTCCAGCCAAGTTTAGGCAGCATGAAACAATATGGCCTTTTCCTCTAGATTCCCCTATGCAAGTTTTCCCCGTTGCCAGTTCAAATGTTTATCACACAACTGATGCCTTAATCAATGAGGCGGCTTATTTCAATTATTCCGCTTTCCCATACGAGGCTGAATATCTGTCTCGTGTAACGTAGTAAGTTTCGATGACGACAGTTATCGTTATATAACGTTGGTCAACTCGCTCTCCATGTCAATAGGTTCCCACTAGTCGAACTTCGTCTTACTCTAAAGCTTTCCACCACTTCAAGTGGCGTTGCTGTTTCTGAATCAAGTTCTCTACTTGTTTCTGCCCGCTTCGTCTGTCAATTAGTGGAATATGTGCAAGAAATTAGCAAACTCCATTGCCCATTGTCCACTCAGCTTCAATTACATTGACTTCCACTCTTATTGCTGTTCTAAAATGATTTGCTTGTTGACGGTCGAGTTGTCACCATCACTCTCTCCATTACTGGATATCCCGGCTAAGCATCCCGGCTGTGCACAGATAAATCAACCATACTGACCCTGAAAACCGCGCTCCCAGACCTTAAAAATAAAAATCACTTCAATGACCATTACAAACCCGTATCAATGACTTCGGCTGGGTATCAAGTGAACTTCATCCCATAGCATTCGTGTTTCAAACTCGCCCAAAACTTGAAAGGGCCTTACCAACGAAGCAACCCACCTCCTAACCTCTCCCTGACAGTCGAATACAAGATAGATCTCCGTGACTGTTAAAAATTGCTCTACAATACCTTCCCGACTGTTTTTAAACAATTAGGTTTGAGTTGAGTAGAAAGCAAGCCTAAAACTGAGTAATACACATCAAAACTGAGTAATACACAACAAATAGCAACATCTACATCATACATTGCTCCAAACAAAAATTCCTTTCCTTGATACGTTAAATTGGTACCGCTTCCCTATTTGTCCGCCGACCTACTTTCGATAAAAAGGACACGGCCTCTTTCTCATTGCTGCTAAATAGCACCAGTTTTGTGTTAATAACGAGACCTACTTCACAAATCATAATGCTGCAGCTACTCAAGTCTGCTCTTACCTGGTTTTCGATACAAACATGTTTAGATTTTTTAGCTTTGACTTCTTTTCTGCCCACGCTTTATCTCTCCTCTGCTGATCCTTTGCGTCTAATTGTTTCTTTTCTTCAGGGTCTTTCAATACAATACCTACGGTTGCTAGGTACATATTTCTTGCATCTACCTTCTTTTTTTCTGTATTCTTGCTTTTCTCCAGTTTATCAAGTTCACCCTTAGCCACTGCTTTGACAACATATAAATCACGACCTCGTAATGATAACGAGTTATTTTGGGACGCCCTCTTTTCAACTTCTTCCACGCAATTTTCAGCATCTTTTACTGATTCAAATTTCACGAAAGCTGTTCCTCGACTATGCCCAGTAGATGGATTGACGACTACCTTGCCATAAATGACCTCACCAAATTGGCAAAACAACTCGGACAGTTCTTCCTCGTCGCAGTCAAATGGTAGATTACGAATAAATACTGTTTTGCCTTGTTGAACATCTTCAGATTTCCGCTTTTCAGTATGTGACTTCGTGTTTAACCCTTTGTCCTTTTTCTTGTTTTTTTCTTCATCAGCAGAAGCTTCCTCTTCCTCTTCACTATCATCCTCCCCACTTTCACTTTCATCCCCTGTGCTATCACCATCTGCACCCTTGCTTTTATCCTCTACACTCTCATCCTTCACACCCTCGCTCTCTTCACTCTCTCTATCTCCCTCTACGCTCATACTATCTTCACTCTCTCCGTCAGAATCCTCTTGGTGGCCATCCCCACCTCCTGGAGCACTGGGTTCCCGTTCCGATGAATTATCGGCCGTTATATGTACCTTTTCTTTATCCTTACTTAAACTCTGGGTCTTCCCTAAAAATGAACAAAATGGTGTAAAGGTTATTAATTTATGCATTAATATATACTTCAATAATCTCATGCAAGATAATACAAAGGAGAGTGACAAGAAGTTTAACCTTCAAGTGATACTGAAGAGGTCACCAGAGAGTTCTATTCCATATTTTGGTTTTACTTCTATTTGGAACACTGAAACGTAGTTCATACTGATACCCTACGCGATTCTACACATTGATGACTTGTGCTGCACTGTATATTATTGATTGTGTCCTGTGCATTAAGGGCCTTCATAAAACCACATCCTAAAGGTGGGCTTCTTGACACAGTGTTGCCAAATAAATAAACACTTTGAATATAAATCACCAGCTATGCAGGGTGGGGTTATTTACATCACTGAAAGCCTTCTTATGTACATATACAGTCAGTATTGTTATTTGGAAACCAGTTTTCCTTTATTTCGATACACGCAAGGAATATATATGTATATATACAGTCTGGGCGACTCTTTGTTTAACTGTGAGCAACAAAATAACTAAATTTGACTCTTACTACTACTATTTGTTTTTAATATCCAGATAATACCAGGGCCTATTTAGTAATTTTTATATAACAATCAAACAAAAATGTAAAAATGCACAATCTCATGATACTACCAGACACTCATAATGGTGATGTTAACAATGAAGATACATGTCTTGTTATCATGAATGAGATAAACAAGCTTTGTCTTCAGCCAAGGTATTTCATAAAGTATTGTTTGATCAAGTTAATTGTTTCATATATTTCCTGAAATTAAAGTGACTTAAATAAAATAAAATGCAATAACCACACCTGAGGAGGATGATTTGAAGAAAGTCAACATGACTAACTGCCTACATAAATGCATAGATGGCTTCACTTTTGAGATTATAGCAAATAAAATGATCTAATATACAATTGGTTCCCCTGATATATACCTAGACAGTGACTTGGACAGACCCTTATCAGATTTGGATGTATTAGCAAGTGTTGATTAGTTCTAGCAAAAACCTTACAGGACATGAAGTTGACAGTCAATCTCCCATTCTCATTGGTGGACTTATACCTGAATATGGAACCATTGTTGTTTGTTAGATCCATTGACAATTTCAGTGAAGTCTAACTTGCGGTAATCAATTAAGCCTATTGATATGGAACAGAAATATCCTATCATTGCTGGGAGATTTTTGACGTATTTTCTAACTGTGAGCAGTTTCTTATAACCTTTTGCAGGTAATTTTGAAGAATAAAAATGAACAAAAAAGACTTAGTTAGGCTCTGCCAATTTCAATGTTTCTCATGTTTCGGCAAATTCCATAGTAACTGACGTTATATTGTGAGTCATGTGAATCCATCAAAATGAATATAGTTTTATTGGTGATCAATCTAGCCACATAATCTTACAAAACAGTCATGCTACACTCAGGACTTATGGATCACAAGCATACATGCCTTATTGATGCGTGATACTAACTAAATACCAAAATTGTCCTCAACCCAATGCCTTCATGAAAACTGTTTTGCGTATGATGGTACAATAACACAAAAAAAGATATTTACCAATGAAATTTTCTTATTGTAGATTTACAACCTCATGAAAGAAACTGGCATAACACTATGTCATGGTGATATCATGATTTGCAATTAGCAGTATAAATGCAGTTCTATATTCAGAATTTTACGTACTATTTGACATTGATCATGGAATTGCAGGATAAATTACCAAGCACCAAGTATTTAAACATCAAAATGCTTTACTTTGATGTTATAACACTGTGGAAGATCAAGTTTCTAAACTATTGCTGTCTGCAAAGAAACAGAAATTAATTTGTCCATGACTTGACAATGCTAAACTTGCTCTGATATGGAACACCTAGGTACTTGTGCAGGTGTGCACTAAGGAACATACATGATCTTGGAATCTCTAGGGGGTGGTAATGGATCAGCACCATTTGAAGTTATTACACATTGTTATACAAGTTTAGACTAGCTTTAATATTTGTCATATTCTGCTATCCAAAAGTTGTACTTTGATAAAAATCAACGGATTCACCAATTCCTTGGTTGGACAAGATTGCAAAAATTACAATGATAAAAATTAAAGATATGTACATTAATAGATAATGGCATATAAACATGCAATAGGAAAGTTCCAAAACTTCAAATTTTCTTGTTGTATCCTTAAATCCAAATTTAAAATATTGGCAATCATAGATTATGTACTTGTAAACAAATACAATCTTTCAGCAACATGAAACAAAGAAATATGTTCCAGTCTTCAACTCTCTTCCATCTATTGCAAGGTTTAGCATTTGGGCAACTCATACTCTTAGGGGTTTTGGATTGTATGTTAAATGACATATCTGGTAACTGGTGTAAGACAACAGGTGTTACATTAGAACTGATGTTACAAAGTAACAGTCGTTACATTAGAACTGATGTTACAATGTAACAGTTGTTACATTAGAACTGATGTTACAAAGTAACAGTCGTTACATTAGAACTGATGTTACAAAGTAACAGTCATTACATTAGAACTGATGTTACAAAGTAACAGTCATTACATTATAACTGATGTTACAATGTAACAGTTGTTACATTATAACTGATGTTACAAAGCAACCGGTGTTACATGGTAACAAATGTTATATGGCTATTATAGCATGTAAGTCCCCCTTCCCCCAACATACACTGGGGAATCTCATGCATCCTCACATTTTTTACATACACTGTTTCCTCCCACTATGTAGAAGAAGACTTCAAACTCATAGCTTTCTAATCATTGTTTAACTCTTGTTAATAAAACTCCATGGTACTTTGGTAACAGATGAACCAAAATTCATTAAGAAATCCCTTAGTTAATTGCTATTTATCAGGAATGTCATCCTTGTTTCATCTTATATTTGTTAGCACTTCCAGTTGCAATTTTACATGAGTTTGACACACATATATGGTAAAGTGTACTACATGATCTTACCTGACTTTTGTTGGTATTCATCTTGAGCAACTGCCCAGTCCACAACAATGGGTCTTCCCTTGATTTCTTGCCCATTCATTAACTTAATGGCTTGTTTGGCTACTGGGATACTTTTAAACTCAACAAAACAAAATCCTGTATTCCTCTTGATCCCATCCTTCTCTTTTGTAGGCATGTGTACATCATGAACAGGGCCATACTTCATACATACTGCTTTCACATCAGCAGCTGAACAATCAAACTTCAAGTTCCTTAGGATTACTCTGGACTGTTGCAGTCTCTTTTTGGAAACCTTTTGTTGTTCTTGGGACAAAAGATGGGCACATACTGTCATCCCATCAAAACTGATACCATTTATCTTTTGGAATGCCCTGACTGCATCTTTGTAATTATTGAAGCATACATGTGCATAGTGTAGCTCATTAACATTGTCATTACAAAGTTCCACACGTTCAACAGCCCCATATCTCTTGCAAAGAGTTTCAATGGAGTCACTGTTGACATTTGCATTTAATCCAGTTACAACAATGGTCCTCTTATGAGCATCAGGAGCACTTCTTATTACTTCTTCCTTTTTTTTCTTAGCTTTAACTCCTACTGCTGCATCTACCACTGAAAATGCAAATTCAAAAAAACCTGTGTCATTTGAATTTGGCCACCTCTCAGTGTTAGGAAAACATCAATGAATGTGCAAAACTAAATATATAAGTAACTAAATGTGATAAACTAAATATATAAGTAAATAAATGTGATAAACCTCATCAACATACACATACACATCAACATGTCTCACAATGCTTTTTCAATAGCCATCTTGTTAAGCCTGTAAAAGTGCCAATAGAAGGATAGTCCTAAAATATACTGATTTAGAGAACATCTAGATCTAAGATTAACTAGAGAAAAGGTGCTTCATATCCCCACTAAATGTTCTGATATCTAGACTATGGACCATAAAAAAAGAAAGATGAATTCAAGATGGTGGCAGCAAGAAAGGTGGTAAGATAAGAATGAGCGAAATAGAAGGAGTGGCAAGGTAAGGAACACTAATATCAGAACAGACAATTCATTGAAATGGTATCAGCCAAGGAATGAAGTGCTAGACTGAAAACTACATGGCCTGTTCATTTAGCACTGAGACTTTACATTAAATCTTAGCTATGAAGCAAGCTTGCAACAATGCAATTACAAAGATTCACATTAGACCATGCTACAGTGCTCAGACTGGTGCAATGAGACATGTATATAGAAGACAATAAAATAACACATGTTTGTGCCTTTCACAATCTTACACTGGTTTTAGCTAGGCCTATAAACGTACAATATATTGTACGTTTATGGACCTAATATATATATAAACCTTATCTGCAGACAATACTGGGGTGGGTTTTTTTTGGGGGGGGGGGGGAATCCTTCCCTCCATACAAGACAGGTTGGTGACTTCAAGGTATTGAGTTACTTAAGTTTATTGAGTTACTATCAAAGAAGTAGAAAGTAAACAGAAAAATACATGTAATTCAAGGCAAAATAAATTAAAGATTTCCAAGACGATGGTGATTGACATTAGATTTAAAGATCATAAGTAAGACGAAAGCAGTTTGAAGACAGAGAGTTCCAGATCTTGGTAGTCATAGGGAAGAAACTGTTAGCATAGAAATTTCTGTTTGTTTTCAGAATAGAAACAGAAAATTCATGCAGAGATTCAGTATACAGACTGGACCTTGACCTGATGAGGGAAAGAACCAACTCAGCCAATTCAGAACACTTACCAAAGTAGTACCTGTAAAAAAGACTTAAAGATGCAACATCTCTGTGATGAGACTGAGGTCAAAGTGTGCAGGCCAGTTCAGTGTCAACTGCATGAGAAATTCATTTTTGGAGCTGGTCAAATATGTTGAGATAGCACTTTGGTGCACCAGCCCCAAAATGACAATAATACTCCATGCAAGGCCTTACTTTATAAAGATACAACACAATGTCAGGTGACAGAGAGATCATAGATCGCAAAAGAGCCCGAACCTTCCTTGAGAAAGATTTAGCTAGGTTAGTCAGGTAAGGCCCCATTCTAGCTTTGAAATAAAAGAAATGCCAAGGAGCTTCAACAATGACAGCTCCTCAAGAACAAAGCCATCCATGCTAAGATGCACCTTTAAAGGGTCCAGAGATCTATCAAAAGATACCACCTTCTACCCCACTCTACAACAGTGTTTAAGTCAAATTTAAGTTCTTAAGACATTATTTCCTGGGAGGGCACTTGTGACACCCTAATACTTCTAGAATATAAAGTAGCATCATCAGCACAAATTGCAAGCTGACACAGCACCGAATCTGATAGATCATTGATAAAAAAGAGAAAAAGTGTGGGACCCTAAATAAAACCTTGGGAGACTCCAGCATTTACTGAAAAGAAATTAGATGACTCACAATCCCAAAACTATCTCAATATTTTGATCACTTCCAAAAGATGAAATGATCCCCGAAACGTCACCACCAATGGCATAAGCTGAGTTTATGCAAAAGACCAGCATGCCAAACCTTATCAAAAGCCCTGGAAATGTCTTGAGAACCTGTCCTGGAGCAACCAGATCTATCCAAACTGCAATAGATCCCCCCGGTTACCACAATGAGGAGATCAGTAGTAAATCTAGAGAAATGAAAACCATACTGTACATCTGCGAAAAGGCCTATCCTCTCAAAATAAGCCACCAGTTCCATATTAATCAACCTCTCAAATACCTTGCTGACAACTGGCAGAAGGGTGATGGGGCAATGGTTCTCAGGAATGGATCTTTCCCCATTATTTTTAAACACAGGAACAACTAATGCAGTCTTCCAACATGAAGGAAAACAGGAATCTTTCAGACAGAGATTAACAAGTTTGCACAAGATTTCAGGAGCACAATTCTTTAGAAGGACAATGAGAAACATATCCAATCCCGAAGCCTTAGCAGAGTAAAGATTAGATATTGCATCAGCAACAAGCCTAGGAGTAATACAGACCTTTCCCAGAGAAAACTCTTGATAAAAATTTACGTTGATTCAACATGTGCATGTGTCACAATCTTGGAATATCCCATGAATTTTAATCACTACAAATCAAAAGGCTTAAATACTACCGATGAACAACTTCATAACATTTCCTTCAAGTATGATAGGCGTATTCGATCTTAAGCCTTTAAAGGGTCTAATGGCACTAGTCTACTACACTTAACATGTACAAGACACTGCAGTGTGGGTTTGCTATGAAATACCGTACCTTCTGTTCCCGCTGTTTTATTTTTGTCTCGCTTTTTGGCAAAGGATACATCCAATAATCTATCTTTGATCTTTATTCCAACTGACAAAACTCTCTCTGCATCCTCTTTAAGGGCGAACGTGACATATCCAAAACCTCGACAATTTGAATCACTACTTTTATCTTTAACTACGAAGCATCTTTTTAATGGTCCATATTCTCCGAAAGTGTCCTCCAATTCCTGATCAGTGGTTGAATAGGGTAGATTTCTAACGAACAATACTCTAGATGCTGTGTCCACTGTCTCCATTATTTCTTTCCCAGAAATTGTCACCGATGCAGCGATGGGAAAGTCCTGCTGCAACCATCACACATGGCTACTTTCTGTCCTGCATGCAAGAAGCACGAAATGATTGTCATAACGAGGCCAGGATATGAAACCGAGATTTGAATTATTGGATGTTGCGCAGTTCTCAGAAGCACAGAGGAGAAACAGCGTAAAATTTACCGAAATGGGTATGCATTTGGTTCTCTGGTGGTTTGAAACCCCCCACCCCCAAAATTCCAATTTAAATTTTTCAACTCCGATAGTTTCAAAATGTAAGTAGGAAAGATACGTTTAACTACATACCAGTCACGTAACTGGGTCTTCCGAAATGGGGGGGGGGGGGGGGAAACAAAAAAAAAAAAAAAACCCCCGGGGGGGAAAAAAAAAAATGAAACTTTCTAAAA
>JAAAKL020010530.1:0-14290 GCA_010016065.2 Carybdea cf. marsupialis auct. non (Linnaeus, 1758) | reverse complement strand
AAGAAGAAAAAAAAGAAGAAGAAAAAAAAGAAGAAGAAAAAGAAGAAGAAGAAAAAGAAGAAGAAGAAAAAGAAGAAGAAGAAAAAGAAGAAGAAGAAAAAATCACAGGAAAAGGGTCACTCTTGTACAGTTTGACATAAAATACTCCGTGTGCTTCTGACAACCCACTCAGTTGGAGCATTCCAGGCTTGAATGACGTACATCGATACTATTCATTATCTTGATCTACATATTGCCATAACTATCCTAAATCGAGGGTTATATTTTGGCCTTATGGTATATGATCTAGCCTAGCCTGTTTTATACCTTCAGGTATACACTAGGCTAGCCTAAATAACCCCGGTTACATTCTGGGACAGGGGTATAATCTGAAATGTTACACCCATTTGTCCCAATGGTGGGGCAATTGACAGTCTTGAGGTCTCGCAATCAATCACACTCAGCGGCAAGAGTTAGTGGTGAACCATCAAATACGTGTCCTTTTTCTTACCTGGTTACTTTCTTCTTTTCTCTTGGCTGCGTACTGAACCGGTTAGCAACGGGTTAGCAACGCTAAGATCTTATTAGAAAAGGAAGCAAGGGTTTAAGACTTATTTCAACAAAGAGCAGCGGATTGGTTCAGTCGTGTTTAAAAGGAATGTATACTACGTTCAGTAGGTAAGCCTCAGATTAGGGTAAGACACTAAAATGCCAGTCTTTGTACCGGTTGGAGTTGAAGGAAGAAGTATTGAGTAAGTAAGGCTGTAATGGAAGTTGAGTATTCGTTCTTCTTGGTTAGGTTTAGTTTTAAATATTATTAAAGAATAGAGGGTAGTTCGTCCAGTTAGCTGTAGTTTCTACTTAGAAATCAACTGTTGCTCTAACAACAAAACGATAGAAGGAATGAACATTGCAATATTTGTACTTTTGTTCAAGAAAGATGACCTCAAATTTATTAAAAATTGGCGTCCCTCATTTCTCTTGAGGCTAAGCAAAATAGTTTTAATCAGCTTTTCGACCTTGTTTTCGTTTCCATTCATAACGAAACCGTTTGCAAACGTCGTCGCAGCAATTTACAATTCTGGTTATCTCTCGTTTACGTTCAACTATCGAATAGATTTTTCACAGCAGATTTTGGAATTTATGAAGAAATCGTCAGACTGTATTCTGTTTATTTTCAACCAGCTACGAATGTGAAATTGGCAATGTTTGATATTCATTCATGTGGCATTCAGCTTTTAGACCGTTGTAATGTTATAAGAAATGTGTATCAATGGAGCAATAAAGAAATCAGAAATACGTGAATGGAAAGACAAACTATCAGAAGCTGCAAGTAGAGGGACATCTCAGAAATTGCGAGAAAGGGAACTTTACCATTATACCATTTTTCCAAATACGCTCATCAAATAAATACACAAGAGAAAACTATGAGTCCTTGTTCATTAACAAATTCAAACCCAGCCTCTAACTCTAACTCGAATCGAATGCGAACATTCTATCGAATACTGTATAGAACAATGTAAAAAAAATGTAAGGTAAATTGTAACGAGTAAATCTGTATACACTTGAAAACGTCGGAGGACGGGAAACCGGTTGTGTAATAAAACTGAAACAAGGATCACCTTAGTACTCGCCTAGTAATTTATATACGTCAGTACTTTATTTCCAAATAGGAGGTCGACTCTAAAGAAGGAACCTAGATGGAAAATTGTTGTCTTGCCTGAAAAGTGAAAGGCTCAAGGCTATTAAGTCATGACGCCCAGTCTTAAATCACCTGAGCTCCGTTATAGCGTATTATTTTTTCCATTATAGCGTGTTACACTACACAAAGACTGTCATCCACGATCTGATGGGAAGTGGATTCAGAAAATGGCATGAGGTATGAATGTGAAACAAGTGCTTCCAATGACTAGACTGCTATCAAACATTCCACCCTTTATCAAAGATGAGCTCAGGAGATTGCATTCTACAGTTGGATGGTCAAAGTCACTGGAGCATACCGCATCGTTACCATTACACAAAATCACAGAATATTTGGAAACAGATCAGAGCTCAATACTGGATAACACAACCGATATCAAGAAGAGATCTTCTAGGGGTTATAAAGTTTTGACTAAGAGTTACATGGATGTTTTCAATCAAAAAATATCATCAATACACTCTCTTATTGAAATGTATATTGCTACTTCCTAACGGAAGATAGGCAACTCTACTTTGGTTCAAAATCCAGAGTTGCTTTTCACTCCTGATGGAGGAACCCCTCTCTGGATTCTTTCCACTGGCGTCTCTCTCAAGCCAACTGTGGCAATGCAAGGCCCATGCATTGGACAAAGTCATCCCTCAATCTAATCTTTGATCGTCCTCGTGGTCTTGGCCATTGCTTGAGGTCCAGTCTGTCGCCCTGATGGTCCACCTGTTATCTTGGAGGCGTGCAATATGGCCTGCCCATCGGTGCTTGCTGCTCTGAACTGTTTTGATAATGTCATTTACTCGGGTCAGTTGGCGTATGTAAGCGTGGGTTTTCCGTTTCTATTTTGGTCACTCTGTCAAAATCCCCAGTTAAGATTTTGTTTTTAAATTCCTAATGCCTAGCAGGCCACTGGGGTACATTCTCACACAGTGTTGCACTGCAAGGGTTAGTAAAGGCCCTATGTCTAGCTTGACATTTAAATCATCAAAGAGGACAGCAAGTAACGACCAAAAAGGCGTCATCGGTACAGATAAGGCAAAAGAACGCAAGGTAGGGATTGGATACAGGTTTTACGACGCTCGTTCTGCACCAACAAGGAATGCCAGAATAATTTCTTAAAAGAAACTGTTACCAAAATAGACACCGGCTTCACAAATTATTCAACGAGTTCTACTAATGCTGTCATTGAAACAAAGCACGGAGACGTTCCATCTGGCCCTCCGTTAAGCATTCATTGCCTAATTATGGAACCTGGAGTAAATGTGCATGCTGTAGAAGACTTTTCTAACATCGCCACCACAAGGTCTTTTACTACGTTCCCTGCATTTCCATTGTAAAACGTCCCAAGCTATTCTCAGAGATTTATCACTAAGACTGTTAACAATAAAGCCTCTGAATTTCCCAAATAAGCTAAATTCAAACTCAAACGGTTCGACCGCAGTCGAGGGCGACCCGAAGGCTCCCTTTTCGTATGGCTTCTGCCCGAAGGCAGAGAGAGGCACCACTCCTCTTCCTTGTGTTTCCACAATTTGACCCCAGTATGAACTGGTTCACATTTGCCGACCCCGGAAGGATGACCCGCTGGGTTGACGGCCAGCTTGATGACTCAGTTTACAAATCGATGAAACATGCAAATTTTCAAATCGCCCTGAGTGGGATTTGAATCTAGAACCTTCTGCACTCAAAGCTGCAGACGGAACCACTGAGCCATTGCGTCACTTAATAAGCTAAAATTGTCATCAAATACAACATATACATGAGGTCGTAAGTTAAATAAGATCCTACAAGCACAAACGCATACACGGAGACACCTAATCAATTACACATGGCATTATCGGCAGTAAAACTCAAACGAAGCTTTATATGGCTGTTGGCCTCTTTAATGGACTCAACAGAGTGAGTTTAAACTTAAAGTTGTAAGATCGTAGAAAAAGTCGTCCATAAGCACCAGTCTCAATACGGTTTGCTATCACCATACAGACATATCTATTGGTGAGATCAGGAAAGCATGAGAGGGAAATGACTTGAGCAGTATTCGTGGATCGCGTAGAAAACAACAAACATAATCAACCATGCCAAACAGATTTCAAAAATGCGTTGTCAATGATGAGTTGCTAGACTGGTTTACTAGTTATTTCTTTAACACGGCGGCACTAAAATATGTGACGTCAGGAAGCACAATGATATTACAAGGTCATTTTATTGTCATGTATTCTCTGCTGATGATGCATGTTAGCAACGAGAGATAAGAATGTAAGGTACGAGACTGATTCTCAGACTACATGTAATTTCCTGCGGTAATATCTCTGATCGGAATCAGATTTTCATGCGGAGTTTCTGCTGCAACAATATTTTTTTTTTCAAGACTACCTCTGCCTAAAAGGCGTCCCTTCGTAATACAAAATGTCTCCTATCGTTTTTATCGTCTGGCTATCCATCATTTTTGGTTGCTTTAATTTAGAATAAAGTTTTAGAGCTATATCTCACTGTTAATATACTTTATCTACGTCGCAATAGCCACTTATCTACCCTTTTCTTTCATATCTGACAAATATAGTTAACACACATATCCACTCCTGTCTATGGATTCCAAGGCATTGCACTAGGATTCGTGCACTGAATTTGTACACACGATGTGGTTATCTCTTCAGCTACTATTAGGAAGGCCACTTGCTCACCAGTCAACAAACATATCCACTCCTGTCTATGGATTTCAACGCATTTGGCTAGGATTCGTGCATTGAATTTACTACATACGATTTGGTTATCTCTTCAGCTACTATTAGGAAGGTCATTTGCTCACCATCCTATTCAATTGATATCTGAAAAACTTAGCTCACTTACAAACTGTTGATGATATTTCCTAATAAAACCGCACGAAATTGCGAAACCGTTTTAGTACTGAAAAGCTTTTTTCGTCACACACTCTTCAGAGTACAAAATCGTCAGAATTGAAATGGAGAACAATCAATGAAACTTATACCCAACTGCATTTTAAAAGTAGTAAATCAGAACTCTGACTGCCAGATTAGTGTTGTTTTGACTAACCAGTGCCTGTGGAACTCAATGCTTAACTGAAAAGGCCTAATGAAAGAAGGAACTCCTTTCTCTACAAATCAACGGGTTTTTTTTGCTTTGATGTGGACGGATTCGAGAACAGCTAAGTGAAATGCAGACCTATAATCCTGGACTGATAGAATTTACAGCTTCCAGATACACAGGGGCTTGTTTGCATTGGGAATCATGCCAAATCAAACGGTAGCAAGAGTTGACTCGTGACGGTGAAGTAAAACATGATGTTGACTGTCAGTAAGTGAAATCGTACAGCAATGCAATACTTTCTAACATCGAGAAGCTTAAAATCATTTTCGCAATTTATACTGCGATACCTAAATGAGTCAAGATTTGTAATAAGTACGAGGCAATAGGCTCGCTTACAACTACTAAAATTTGACAGACTGTTAGATTAAAGAGTCGGCAAAAAGGGAAAGAAATAGGCGACTTTGGTACATTTTACAAATGTGGAAGTCTGATTTCGTATTATGTTGAACAATATTCGTAGCTTAGATGTAAAAATCAGCAAGCTGTGCTTTTTGATGAAGATCTTGAACTGTTTCATAGTAAAGGGCAGTATTTTGCAAAGCAACGAAGATGGTGGAGATTTCGATGATGGGTGTAGATGCTAAGAGATGTGTGTGAAGATTCTGCTCTTTCACGAAAATACAGTATTAATAGACAAACTTGCGAAGTTGTTACTGGATGCTGAAACTAAATTTCAGTCTGTACCTGACTGCTTTCATGTGAAACAATATCACTGCTAGGCGTAGTGTAGAGAGACGCATACGATGTTCTCCAGAGGGAAAGTCAGACCGAAAATCACAATCAACCTAGTACCTGATGAGGACAACATCATTCATAAGAAAAGAGCCTTTGAGTACTTTGAAGTCTTGCAAGCACTGTTTGCAAGCATAGAGACCAGGAACTTTTCATTCGCGTAGCCATGTTTCGGTCATACAAGTAGAGTTCTCCTCCGTCTGATCTATACTAAATAACATTTGAGTACCAATACAGGCAATTCTTTCTTGCAATTGGCTAATATATAAACAAAACCTATACTGTCTGATACAAAACAATACTCCATAATGGTGTAATGTATGCACAAGGCTTGCCACACTTTGTAACAAGATAAGAAAGATGACTTTTCTACACTACGTAATGATTAAAAGATCCATCTTTTTCCTGTCATTTACAATCTCCGTCTGCAAAGCTCTACAAAAAGTCGAATATAGCAATTCATGTGACCGTAAGGGTCTAGGAACTAATTACGCTATACAAGTGGCAAATCATATGATCTCTATCCACAATATACATGATAAACTCTTTGTGGACACAACACCTCCACCTCTTTCGAAAATACTTACTTAAGAAGAAAATAGGATATTATGTCGATAGATAATAATCTGGTAGTATGCAGGTGGCGCGCGTTCCCTAACTGGGCGATTACTTGCTTCAGTGTCATCCACATTGCTATTTACTTTTACAGCGACGGACACTTCTCCACCGCTATACCCTCTGTATCGATGTAACTATTAGTTTGCTGAGGTTCCACCTGCTGAGGGACCATCTGCTGAGTCATAGCCATATGTACCTACTCTACGTTTAACCTGGATAGGA
Organism: Carybdea cf. marsupialis auct. non (Linnaeus, 1758); assembly: GCA_010016065.2. NCBI lineage: Eukaryota > Metazoa > Cnidaria > Cubozoa > Carybdeida > Carybdeidae > Carybdea > Carybdea cf. marsupialis auct. non (Linnaeus, 1758). The sequence continues at coordinate 7,947 of JAAAKL020010530.1, read as the reverse complement.
GCAGAAAACGTTACAGCTAGCTTACCATACGCTGAGACTCAATTCATTTCTTAAATCACACACGAGTCCCATCTCCACTGGGGCCGGTTTTGGGGGAACCCATGACACACACATTTCTGTACTGCTTGCAATTGGTTGTTATTGGCAGTCTTACGTTCCATTTCAGTGCGATAAATTCCCGATTTGAAAACGTCGAAAATCAGAGCTACAACATTATCATCTTCCCCAATTTCTTTATCGAACTCTTGGGGGGCTTCAGTCAAACGGGATAGCGTACCTTTTTGCTTTACCCTAGAAGTATCTCACCTCAATGTAGTAATCAAGCAATGTTTGCGGCCATCTGCTAACACAACAGCTGACTCTGTCGAGTCCATTGGTCGTCAGTAACTTATTGGACATAGCAAATGGCTATGCGGCTGGAGAGTTTAAAGGATGAAGAAACATACTACATAATTATGAAGGTGCTACATAAAAAATGGCTCCTCATCCCTAATAATATCCAGTGGTGAGTGCTAGACTACTTGCTGATCGGCTGCACTGCAGTGTGATGCAAAATGCAACAAACTAACTATGAGGCAGAAAGCCCCGATTGTGTTAAGTAGATAAACCTAAGAATACTTCTATTGAAACAACACTAAGCCATAATCACATAAGCTTAATGGTAATAATAAATAAAAAACTAAGAAGATATTTAATTGACATATATCTATTTTCTACAGTAGTTTGCTGTGCCAAGGGTAAATTTTGCATTGGTGGGAATTTTTTCTGAGGGTGGATTATACGTAGTAATAATGTTTACACTGTTCTAATGAAATGACCATGCTTAAATGTGAAATTTATTACTCTACATTGCCATCAATGTTGGACATCCGAAGTTGTCCTTTGACACTGAATGTTCTTGAACATGGTGCATAATCTATTATTTACTTCTCGCTTAGATTTGCTGATTTCTCAAAATGTAACTATGATGAACGGGTCTCAAACTGCAGTCGATCGCAAGACAACAATGGTGCTGACAGCTGGAGCCAAAACAGTTCACTTGGACTATTTGCTAGTGAAAGACTGTTTGGTATGCTTGCTAGGAGAAATTTCGTATGCATCATGAGGGTACCAACTGCTCAATTATTCTTACTTACAATTACATGTTGACCAATCAATATGGCTTTACCACACACTACAACACTGCTCTTGAGTTTGGTGTAGGCTTTGGTCTGATTGTGGCACCAATGATCATGATGTCCATTCCGCGCAAGGCAGTATCTATGGATCATGTGGTTGAATCTGATATGAATTCATGCATTGTTTCATCATTCATCTACAGAAGGAGGACAAAAATCTTCACCAGGCACCTACAATGAAATACAATGTGGCTAAAGAAGGGGGGCTTAAACCAAACTGTGAAGATCCAGAGAATCTAGAAAGAAGGGGATTCTGATGATGCATAACAGGATCACAAACCTTACTGGAAGGAGGAAGGTAACCAACATAAAAGCATGAAGGTTCATAAAAGCATAAAAGCAAAGCATGGAAAAACTACAAGGAAAAGGAATAGATGGTGGACTATTTCAAAATGGCATCGTGATGAAAAAGGAGGGACAAATGTAATAAATAAGAACATGGAAGGGGGAAGAAATCACTGAAGCAGAAATTCGAGGGCAGTGAAAATTCTTCAAGACATCCATTTAGCATTTGGAACGCACTGTTCATGGTCGCATGCCCTTTCTGATACCAAACACAGGTGTAGGCTGCGGACCAGGGCTTTGTCCTAAAGGACTAAACTTGCAAGGCAGCAGGTGCCTTTTACTTCAGAGTTCTTCTTCTCCTAGCCTTGGCCTAAGGAGGCACAAGGCACAAGGTACAAGGCAGCAGGTTGGTCAAATGGCCTCTCATAAGGAACCTTCTCAGCGTGATTGGATCTGGCTGGGAGTTGAGTTCCCTGTTGATAAAGCTTCCATCATCCAGATTGATGACATTCTTATGAGAGGAAACCAGCACACTGTAGTAAAGCCGAAGCATGGAATCTCCTATTCTTCATTGACGTAAATTGTTTACAATGTATTTTGATTTATATACTATAAGGGCGGTGGCCCAGCAGCTGTAAACATATAATTTTGGCTATTGCTTCGATTTTATGCAAGTTTTCAACTGCAGCAATATTTGCTAGATTCATTAAATGGTATTGTACATGTATTTATTCAGGTATTTCCTTTATCTTTTTAGGATACTCTGATTCCTTTGTAATATATATATGCTGCAATGGTGTCGATAACTAACCACCACTTGTATTGTGTCTTCTGGTCATGCCTTGCCTCGCCAACGCCCTTACAATACCCATCAACAATGCAAGGCACAGTACAACAAGTACCAAGAAGTGGTTTACCAGTTTATCCACCTTCTGATCCACTTGTTGACCAATTAAGCATAAGACAATGATGGTAAAAATGGATTTGCCAATTTGAGAAGTTACTTTCCAATCCCTGTGAATACCACCCTTTGATACCGTTAATTGTTATTGACATAAAAAGCTGAAGCTATTAACAATATATTTAATACCCTGGCTAACAACAGAGATCATACTTCTGCAGTCACTGCATTGATGAATCATTTTAATCCTAAATGGAATCGTGACATGACAATCTTCAAATTTTACTAACTCAAGCAGGGATGCAGAGAGTATTCCACAGACGACTCTGTCCAAAAGCTTTACTAAGCCAATCCCATGATATGGGTGCTGAAATTAAATCACAAGTCATCCACATCACAAGGGATAACAGATTACGAAAAAAAGTATTGAGTGAATCTATTTTATCTATTTTTTGACGGTGACGTCAATAGAAGTTAGAATGTCAGCAATGTTAGGGGTGTCTTGCACCATCACTGCATCATCCATACAGCCTCGTTCTCGAGGTCGTATTCATAAGGGTCGATTAACGTTAAGCCTTCGCTTCGTTGCCAAGCGCATCGAAGGACAAAATTGGTAGGACAATAGCAGGCTTAAACCTGGTCGCGACCAGTTTTAAGCTATTTTTTCCCTTTCAAATTCAAACTGCGAAGCTGTGGAAGACAAAATGGCGTTCATGATTGCCTTTCAAATGCGGAGGGAAAAGTATAGAGTCAAAAAGGAACCGAAAAAAAATCTGTTGGATGTATTTAGTGATGAGGAATGTATACCGAGATATCGGATTAAAGATCGAGCTTGAGTTTACAGGCGACGCTGTACGAAATTGTGAAGGGAAGGAGAACGTGAAAGGCCAGTTGAGCAAGTACAGAGATTTGTCCAGCTCTGAGATTTGATGTTGCCTCAGGTATACTTTAATAGACATTGGAGATTTTTATGTTAGCCTATAGTGTGGATACTTATTTGGAGAGCATGCGAGACCCTTGATAAGCTTTTGAGGACTTTCATGGATTTTGAGCTCGTGGAGGGACTGATGGATATTTTACATAATGTAGTTGCAACGAACGACTGCCAGTACCGTGGCTGTAGTGATCTGTGTTAATTGTCGTATTATTCTTAGGGCTTAAAATCTCTCGAAACTGTACTTTTGTATGTAGTCATATTTAGATGATTCCTGTTTTGAGGATAATTTTGTGCGATATAAATGATATGTCTGGGGTAACCACTGTAGTATGAAAAGACGACAGTAAAATGTTACAGGAGAGAAAGAGAGACAGCTAAAAAGATAGTCAGCTTGCCTGCTTTCTTGAAAAAACCTTTGACTTCGCATAACCTGAAGAATAATGTTTAAACAACAGTTAGATTCAGAATGAAGTATCTCTTTCCATGACCTAACATTCCTTACAGATTTATTCTGTTTCCTTTGTCTAATCGTGTCTCACTGCACTTCATTGTTTCAGGAAACCTGATCCAGTGCCAAAATTAGAATCATCGCATCAACACTGTTTTTCTACTTTGTTTTCATGAAGGAAAGCACGCGTATTCTACAACTTATCCTAGGGATGGTACAAAACCTAATCGACCCTTATGAATAGCGTTTTAGATGAAGGATGAGCTAAATCTTAAGTCGATCTATTAGGCCCAGGATAAGAGAAGGCTTAAAGTAATCTAAGCTACCCTTATGAATACAGGCCCCTGATTATTACTTGTTGTTGGCTTTGTGCAACAATCCTCAAGCATGTCACAGCATCCAACATTCTCTGCTAGTTAGAGATTCATTGCCACACATGGTTTTCCATTAGACATCAAATCTGATAATGCTGCATATTTTACCTCGGCTGAATTCACAAATCAACTCACTCACTGTGGCATTACCTTGAAGACAGTCACCCCCTATTGGCCACGAGCCAATGGCCAAGTTAAACGCTTTAACCAAGTAATCCTAAAGCACATAAAGACCCAAACAATTCTTCACCTCTATCGCTCAACATTCCACCCAATGACAAAGGATTCTTCATTCTACCTTCTCTTCAACCGTGAAATTCACAGTAAGCTACCTACACTCTAAACTACATCCTCAACTCCTGCACATTTACAAGAAAATAATCAAACCCAAATAATATTAAGGAAAAGTTACACAGATCAATACCAAACCACACAACTTCAACATTGACGACACAATCTTTGCAACAAAAAAACATCAGCACAGTTTTCTACATGCCTTTGACCCTTTCCATTTTACTATAATTCGCATTCAAGGATTATGGCAAATTAATAAAGCGTAATAGAAGTCTTGTGAAACTACACCACCAAACACCATCTTTTCTCAATCTTTCTTGAAGGGATAGTGAGCAGAAGGGCAGTGATGACCTTTCAATTACCTATGGAGAATGGCCCCTAAACTGGTGCAGATCTCTTTTTGTCCCGCTACCAAAAAAAGGCAATCTATAACTTTGTGAAAACTACGGAACGATATCCTTAATTTGTCATGCAAGCAAAGTGATGCTGAAGGTTCTTCTAGGGAGGATGGTGCAGCAGCCGATAGAGAAGATTTCCATTACTCAAGCTGGCTATATGAAGAATTAACCCACACAAGATCACATCTTTAACTTGCAAACTCTGGTAAGAAAATGTTATGAAATGCAGCAAGACCTGTTTATATGCTTTGTGGACTATTGAAAAGCCTTTGATAATGCCAGGTATGAGAAGCTTTGTTTAGTGGTGCTCATTATGGGTTTTCTACCTCATGTGATTAAACTCATCGAATCACTTTATTGTGATCTGCAGTTAGACTAGAGTGTGACACAACAGAATGGTTTAATATTCAAAAGGGAGTAAGGCAGGGCTATATCCGGTCTCCAGTGCTCTTCAACAGTTACACAGAAATTGTAATGCGACAAATGATGGATGACAGTCATGTAGAAAACTTTGATGTTGTCCAAGTTACTGTGGAGCCAGTAGGAGATTTACGGTATGCAGATGATACTGCATGGTTGCCAAGTACCAAAGAAGGGCTCAACAATTCTATGCAGGTTATGAACACATGAAGCCAAGACTATGGCATGAAAATGAATCCTACGAAGACCAAGGTGATGTCAGTGCAGGACAATGAAACTGATGGCAATAGAATATACATAGGGCAACCTCCACTAGAGGAGGTGGACAACTTCTCCAATCTTGAAGTGCACATAGAAAATGACGGAAATAACATCAAAGAACTTCAATGTCAACTGGCAAGGGGAACAGCAACACTGGAAAGCATTAAGAATCTATGGCAGGGCAAAGACATAAAGACAAAATTGCAATTGCTGAGGGCATGTGTATTCCCTGTGGCAAATAATGCATGTGAGACTTGGGTGCTCCAAAAGCCAGATGAAAAGAGGATAATAGTGTTTGAAAATAAATATTATTGAAAGATTTTATGAGTGCCACGGACCCAGTGATGAACAAATGTGAGCATCAGAAATGAGCTGTCAGTAAAGACTGACTGGTTACTGCAGTATGTAAAGAATTAAATTCACCTACTCTGATCACATGAGGAGGCAAGACAGGCTAGAAAAGAGGATCATGAAAGGGAACCGAGCAGGACGAAGGAGAAGATGGAGACCTAGGTGCAAGTGGGAAAGGATAATGTAGAAGTCTTCAAAACTATGAAAAAAGCTGAAAAGATGGCAATGCAAAGGGACAGGTTTCATCAAGCCACCAGGAAGGATATGCTCTGATTAGAGTGCCTTTGATGATGATGGTGCTGAAACCAACAATCATGACACTAATCCAGTAATAGAACCGAGATGCTCAGGTAGAGTGAGGAACACACCAATTTACCCAAGCGACTATGTACAATTATTATTCATGAAGAAGATAAAAAAAATGATTGAAACAAATCAGTAAGGGCTCCAAATAAATAAAGAACTGGACTGAAGAAAGGGGGGATGTGGTATCTGCAGAGGTATGGAATACTCCATTCTTCATTGACATAATTTGAAAATAGTTCTTAGATTAAAAGCTACTGCAATAAGAGTGATCGAGGGAAATGATTTTGTAAGATTAGCAAGGGTGGTCAATAAAGTATTTGGAGTTATATACTTTCATCTATTTGGAATACATCATTATTATATAGTAAACAGCACAATATGACAAACACCACACCAAGAAACTGCAAGGTAACAATAAGAGAGGCCTAGTGGATGTGTATGGTTTTGTTTAATAAGTACCAGAAATGATCCACTGGTACCAAGATCTCTTCAGCAGTTATGTTAGGAGAGGCCAGAATCTTGCAAAGGTATTAGAGAAAGCGTCATGGTATAGACTTTTGTGTTTGGAAAGAGATTTTTGGGCCATCATTTGTTAAGTTTGTTCATATATTTCCTCTTCAATTGATGTGGCTAAATGTTTAAAAATCTCTTAGTTTTGTTATCATGAAGAATTTGTGAACTAGTGTAGATGTAATGGTATCATATCTAAGATTAAGTTGGTTCTAATGTTGATCTTTTGTTGTAGTTGAACCACCATTGTTGTTGCTGCCATCATCATCAGTGTTGTTCTCATAGTCATCATCATAAGTCACTGTCATGGTTGACTTTACAACAGTAATAAAGTTGATAAAATAGAATCTCAAACAGACAAAAAGCTTCATGATTTCAACACCTAAAGTGAACTAGGGAAAACACAGGATGAAACATAGAAAGTTGGTGATAAATGTCTGCAGTTGTGAAGAATACCTGTAAGAAGAAAAGAGTCAGAGGGCTGAAGAAGATCACGGATTGGAAACTGAGATGCAGAAAAACGAGAGGACTTTGTGCAAAGTTTCTCAAGGGGTATGGAAGAGGATACATGAGGCTGACAGAGAAGGCATTATTGCAGCAGCACAGGAGATGGATGTTCACAGCAGGGGTGGAGGAGATATTCAAAAGAGTAGAACTAGATGTAGGGCTGAGAATCAATGGAGAGAAACTGAATTATCTACGATATCCTGATGACAACATTTTTTTGAGAGAGTGAAAAACAACTTAGTGATAAAACTTGATAAAGATGGAAAGAAAGATGTCATGCGAATGACTAAAACAAAGACCAAGATTATGTGTAATGAGGTTGTAAAAGGTAGCCAAGGCAAGGCATAAGAATTGATGAAACACTGGAAGAAGTAGAGGAGTATAGGTACTTAGGAAGACTCATATCACCAGGAAATGAGATCAGTCTAAAAATTGACCAGAAAGTCACAGCAAGATGGAGGAGCTAGGGCATAACAGATGTGAAGTTTATTAAAGATGAACAGGACTGTACAATAGTTGATGAAGATACACTTATAGGCCGATGGAGAAGGTGTTTCCAGTCCCTTCTGAGTGAAACCAACCAACAAAAGGTGGAACAGGTGAAAAAAGTTAAAGGTTTGATAGAGGAGATTTCAGAGAAGAGGCAAGGAAAGTCCTGAAGGAAATGAAGAGGAATAAAGCCCCTGTCCCAACTGAACTCCATCTTCATTTTTCCAACATACGTAGCTATTACCCTCGAAAACGAAAACTTTTGAAATAGGAAAAGAGCCTTTAATC
>JAAAKL020010529.1:0-14290 GCA_010016065.2 Carybdea cf. marsupialis auct. non (Linnaeus, 1758) | reverse complement strand
TTAGCTTCACCAGTTGTTGTTTTTATTGTTTCTATATTTTATTTTACAATGAATCTGGTTCTGCCTTCTTAAGTTTTCATATATATAAATATATATATAAATATATATTTATTTAGATAGATATATAGATAGATATATAGAATAAAAGGCTCCGAGGAAGGCGAACACGCCGAAACTGGTCACCTATAGACCAAAATAAGTTATCATCTTTGGGGTTGTCATCTTACATTTCCTTCTTTGTAGACTCTATTTTCGTTCAAATAATATACATATAGATAGATAGATGTATAGATACATAGATATAGATACATATCTAGTTTAATAAGCTTTAATTTCCATAATAAACAATATATTTAGTGTATAGACAGCCAGTCTAAATTATATAACATATGCAATTGAAATAGGTGCCAAACTGTTAAGGCCAGTGAGACTGTTAAATTGGTGATGAAAGCAACATACCTCAGGTATAGAAAAACCTCTCCTTAGCTCTGACATCAGTGTATGCTGCATCAAAAGTGGTACACTAATAATAAAGTTAAAATTTAATACAATCACTGCTGTTTTATTGACCAATAATGGAAATGGAAATATATGATGATTTTGGCGATACATTAACTAAGCTCAAGCAGTCAATCCTAATGAACATATATAGCATAAATTTAATGGCCCAAAGCTGTATATTTTACAGAAATTTGGAATGATAAATTTGTAGATAGTCTTGGTGTGGTGTACATGTTACTCCCTGACACCTAACCAAAACACCAAGATTATGTTGAAAGACAGTAAAACCATAGGTTTCACACAGGGGCACCTTTATAAAGATCAACCTGGTTTCATGACAGCAATTTAAACAGCAGAACTTCAAACTGATGAAATGTTTTCAACATTTGACTACAACACAAAGCTCTCAAATTGTTTATAGCTTGTAAAATGGCTACATCTCCCTTTGCAAAGTAAAATGAATAAGTGCACATTCATAGTATGTTTTCTATGACACCATTCTTCTTAGGATACATTTAAAATTAGAAGAAATTAAAAAGAAGAAATTGATTAATCTTAAATTGCAATCGCTTCAAAATGTACCAAGAAATCAATACTCACACTTCATTCTTCCTGAATTCCTTACAGCATCAAAATAAGAGTGCTAGTAAACTATCAAATACTTCATACAAGTCTCTTTGCGCTTAGAGAATTTTCTTTTACAGCTCTGAGGTAAAAGATACTTTAATATTAAGCTTAGCTATTACTGTCTTACATATAACTACTCACTCCTTTAAACAACCCTCTTGAAAACAGATGTCCTATCAATTCATTTACCTGTTGCAAAATATTTTATTACCAGCCTAAGAACAGTAGATAAGAATCTCAAATTAAAAACCTTTGGATCATTTCATCCAAGTTCCACCTTAAATATGCACAAATGACTGTTGCAAGATATTGTAGTTGTTTGCCTCTCTTGGTCTCCACTTGAAGTGATGTATCTTTTTGAACTTGCTGTAAAAGAGGCAAAAGTGCACATATTGTACTGCATTATCTCACAGACAGTTGAACACCTGATACTAGATCTTTGAAACAATCTTGCCAGTTGTAGCAATTGATATAAACCTATTTACAATAGAATATGTCACTGTGTAACATTTTATTTGCTTTCATCAAGGCATATGTATGTGATGGTAAAATCAAGAATCGGAACATGCAAGATGGGTGATCTTAAGTAAATGATAACACTCAACAAACCAAATTATGAAGAGACCATTTAATATATATAGTTGTGGAATGATAACATCCTTAATGAAATGTATTTCATTGTGCTCACACTTTTTGTTACATAGGTAATATGACCATTGCCTAGCAGTAGATAGTTAAACATAAAACAAACTAGAAAAAAGCAATATGTCAGGGCTAACAGCTATCATTCAATGGTAAATTATATTGTCATAGACCATACATGTACGAAACAGTAGAACAATACCAACAGATAACAAACAGGGAAAGTGATAAACAGTAGTGTTAATCTAGTAGGCAATAAAGGTAGTTTATCCTAGTGTGATCATCTCAAGGAGAAAGTTAAAGACCTGAAAGGGGCATAAACAGTGCTGGGCACAGTTGACCTCATCAATTTGAGATAGACCTACCCCTGGACTCAGACACAAATATCCAGTTGTTTTCATCAGCACAGTATGTGGAGGTATAACAGCGCCAAGTACGAGTACTACTTTGTGTGAGATGGTTAAGTTTCACTTGCTGAACAGAAGTTGCCAACATACTCTTAGCCTCTCAAGAAAAGAACTAGGACTATGTTGAAACAGCTATTTCATATTATTTCATCATCACTACAACATTATTCCCATGATTAGTCTTCAACTTAAATCATCACAGGTATTGCAAGATCATACTGCATTTGTTTTCATACTGTGCACAATAGTCATCAGTACAATAGCTTATGATGTAAGTTGTAAACAAATGTGAGCTGAAACAGCATTAAAATGTCATGATACTCACATAAGGCAAACAAATTTCAAAAGAAACTTCTAGTATCAGAGGGTTACCAAAAGAAAAGTAAAAATTGGAGGGATTCAATTGAAAACATCTGAAGTTTTAAGAAAACTGGAAATTTCTGCCATCATCTTTAAAATGATAACACTTAAACACAACAATAATTCTTTCTGAGTTTGCAAACTAATCTCTGGTGGTTAATTCAAGGAGGGATATATTTCAGGGGATTAGTCGGAGGATAAATTTAGCATTTAATAGAGAGCAAATAAAATAGAGCTCTGTCAACATATATAGCATATAGTACATAGCATATAGTATTTGTCAACACTTTAAAATACCATAGCAAAGAAGTTATAGCATATATCAACAATCTTTGATCAATTATATGGTCACACAAAACTGCTTATCATAAAATACCTGATTTGGAACAGTAGGATGATAGGTACTTTTTTCCAAGAACAGGCAACACAGGTTCCATGGTGGTGGTTCTACAAGAATAGAAATCAACAAACTTTACATATACATGGTCACCTTGTTAAAATACTGCATTGCTTACTATGAGTGCTATTAGTAATAACCATCTTCCTTGATAGTCATCCAAAATTTCTTTAATTAATTTAAATACCATAAATTTGCTTGAGATAATACATTGTATCATAATACCTGCCTACAAGGCATGCTTCTGTCAATGGCAGTACCACAAGCTACAATCTTTGGGTGCATGTAATTGGTTGCTTTGCACTTGAATAAGCATCTTTCAAACTTGTGATAACATTTGCATGCTGTGAGATAAGTTCAGGCAGTTTTGTAAACTCAAAGCATAATCCTCTAAAAAAGGCTCCCACTTTAATATTATCCCCTTTTGCCATTTGCATAGCTCCATGAGTGAACATCGTCCAGCAAGTTGCACTGAAATACTACCTAGGGAACTGATAACATCATCAATCCTTATAAACATGAAGTATATTTCCAAATTTTGAAGACCATTTTGTGATTCTACTCACTGAATAACTGAGAACATGATGTTCATACTAAAATGTAGATGGAGGTAAATTCCAACAATAATGCTGCAAGTATTGCTCTATCATCTAGTAATTACGGTAACAACATATATTGATGTAGAGATTTAAACTGCTCTTTGTGTGATAACCAATTCTCTTTTATTTCATAGGAAACTGGAAGACCTTGTTTTATTCATAGTTGACAAAGTACACTTTTACCAGAAATGAAGTGAACAAACTTCTGTAATTATACATGAAGCTCCAAGGTTGTGAAGTACTGCCTTTACAAACAATCTCCTGAAGCAAATGAAGTAAACATACATACTACAAACCTAGATTGGTAGAAATAATAATAAAAAACGTGCACTCCAACATGATAGTACGATACAATCTCATGGAAAGGTAAGGCAGGTTTTTGTTCGAGTAAATCATGCTCAGCAATGGAAGATAGCAGTCATTTCCACTGCTACATTCCTTTAAAGTAATCTTCATGTCAGTGTGTAACACTCAACACTGACATTACTGACTAGACCTTTTGTGATATTTGATATCAACTTCAAAACTCCCATGCACATGTTGGAGGAAACGATGGTAGATTTTGAATTTTGGCACCTATTGCATGGAATCTGGAAAAGGGGAAGGAGAGGAGGGATGTATTCTCTGCCAGTGAGTTCTCCAATTTTCCCATGTCAATCAGACTAAAGCACATTTCGACCTTGCTTCAATGTGAATTCACTCCTTCTAGTTTCTGTGTCTGTGAACAATGATTATTATGTGACCTAAAGTGCTAGCCTGTACTTATGGGAGAAGAGTTCTCTGGAATGTTTCTTGGCAGATAAGGCTCTGTGTAAAACTTTGCCGACCTTGGTCACTTGGTCTTACTAAAGGCTAAGTACTTAAAACGACATTGATCATACAAAAGCAACATACCTTAGGCCTACACCATTTAGTACTACACAAGTGCTGGGTCAGGAATGCTTTTTAAACAAAATTGAAGGAATGAAAGGAACATGACATTAGACTCAGACCTACAAGGCATATTATTTTAAAAATTCACAGTACAGAAGTGTGATACTCAGAAATTGCAAGCATTCTCATTGAAACACGGGTGTCTTTGATTAAAAGTTTTCCCTTTTCTTCATAGCAAAATCTTCATTGGAATTTTAAAGTGAAACCATCTTAACCATGTGGGGCCAGAATGGTAAATTGCCACTTAAAGGGCTGAATGGCAAAGAAATCAGCCGGATAAAGAAGGCCTACCGGTAGGTGAGGCTAACTAATGTTAATTAGTTAAACCTAGTAAGACCTTGCTCTGTCACTTATAACGCCGCATCCTTTTTCTGTTAAATTTATAAGTAAAAAAAATTCCTTGTCAATGATAACAAATTCAGAAAATGTTACTGAATCATGCAAAAGGCTAGTCAACTTACAGGTAGGGTCCCTCCAATCTTAATCTGGAATTGGAGCTATTGAGGCCTCGCTTTTATAATGCTACCGGTACCTGACCTTTACAATATAGAAATCAGAATCTTACCTGGTTTCTTCTCCTTTACATAGTTTTTCAGTACATCTCCCGTTGGATCAAGTAGAAATTCGAACCATGATATCTGCGGTGTTGCTGATGGAAGCTTCATGAAGGGTCTGTCCGCCATGTTTCTCCGAAAAGTTCTCACCGTGTTTACCTGTGAAGCTACAACACGCGGGTGATTTGAATTGACTGTTCGCTTCAAGACTGTTGAACACTTGTTTGAAGTGTCAGATGATAAAACATTCAATCAAAAAATTGCAGAATACTTTCTCTATCTATCGTCCTTTGTGTTGTGATTGTGCTTTCCAATCCACGATTTCCCGTGCCTTTGATGGTTAGTTACATCTCCCATAGGGGCTACCAGAGGAAGGAGGACTGGGGGACATACCCCTCCCTTCTCCAAGAAGTTAACTCAATTTGCCCAAATCTGACATAAAAATCGCGACGTGTCTGAAAAATACGCTAACGGTAATTTGTAGGCATGTATCTTGTTAGTATCACTTAATCAGTTATTGGAAGAAAGGACTGGTCGGGAGCGAATACAAACATCAATAGCGAGGCGTAGCCTATTTTAAGATTCCTCTTGAGTTAGATCGAGTTGAAAATAACTTTGGCTGCAAATTTTAAGATTTCAATCATTTGATCATTTAATTGTTTTATTGTTCTGATGGGTTTTGCTAATTAAACCTTGATAATTTTATTCTTCAGTTTGTGCAGAAGAGCAAACGTCATAACATTTTAATTCTCTAATGTTATGTCATAGTATGAAGTTATTGTATTTGCAACATATGAGAAGGGCCTTCTCATAAATACTTTCTGGTGACAGCGCTCTTTACTCTTCCCGACGATGTGGGAAATACTTTGCAGATCAATGGCCAAGGGTAGGCTAGAACTGTCAATTGCTGCTTGCTAGAACAGCTCTCCACCAACTGAGCTAACTCGCCTCCTATTTTGTGCTAAAAAGATGTCAAAAATAAATCTAAAATTAGAAGATTGAAGCACCATTAGAATACTTTGTGAAGGTGCCTAAAAATATTTGTCCTAGTCGAACAACTCATTTACTTTAAAAAAATCAAAAAGTCACATATCCTAAGTTGTCAATTTAAGAGGGCTCGTATTTCTTTCAGAATGGAAGAAAGCATTTCAAAAGACGAAAGCTATTCCGAATCAGTGTAGTTATTCATTCTTGAATACAAGGACACTACCATTTAGTAAAAGCGTCAAATAGTTGCGTCAAATTCAGGTTCGTAAAAGTCTTTCCTGAAATACAATTTACAAAAAATCTTTTTCTTGGCTTTAATGCAAATCAATCTGCTGACATTAGTAGTTTGACGCTTGAGCAAAAGTCTTCATTGCTATTTTATGCTCTAAGAATTCAAGCGCCTCTAACTCATATTTGATACAGGCTATAAGAACAACATTTTGGAGAACTGTCTAACCTAGCTTAGGGTTTAGATATCTGTGATAAGTTTTGCCACCATTTATCTGCTATCATTCCCACTTCTTTGTTAGTAGCGTCATATTTTTCCCCCGCATTATTCTCAAACCGAATGAGTACGAAGTAAAAACCAATAAACTCTCCTACATAAGCTGAATTGTAATTCCGAAATAAAATTTATTACTTTGTTGTTGTTGCTATATTATACTGCATCTGCAAGGACTTGTCTCTGAAGACAGTTTTAGACCTACTTCATATTACATTACTACAATAATATGTTGCATATACCCACCACCAGTTCAGCGGCGAATTGAGGGGAGGCTGACTGGGTTGAAACCGAATATTTTTGAGAAAACATTATATTAGTTTGTCTAAACTTACCAAATTGGAATGAGAGTAGATGAGGCTGCTCCTCAAGTGGTGCATTGTCCTTGGGATCAATAAAATTGAGTTCTTTATATTCGATCTAAACATTTCTTCAGAGCTTGATAAGATCATTTGTCATAAGAGGAAGCTCTATCAGAGTGAGATGCTCATGTTTCTGTCTCATCAAGCAACATTTGAAGTAGGTTGAGAACTGATTGATTTGTTTGATTGTTTGATTGAAATTTTGATATCAACCAATGCATACCTATCAACAATTCAACATGAAAATGCATAAAGAAGACGTTTTGATCCGATAGTGACCCCGTTATTGGCCACCATGGTTGGCAGTAAAGGAAACATCTAAATATACTAGGGCATCTAAATTATCCAAGCATTTCCTCAAGCGTTTCTCACATAAATTTATGGTTACTGAAAAAGCAATAAATACAAAAACTCGGTCAATACAACTGCTTTCCGCCCTTAGATCATGCAACGCCAAATGCCGATTTCGTGATAAAATCTAACCAAATTGATGCAAGTTTCCTCATACGTACTCGCATAGCAGGGTTTATTCACTTTCAGAAACAGGAGGTTGCCTTTTCGACTACAAAATGTCCTCGGTTCTTCGTCAATCACTACGTTTATTTGGAACCAGATGTACACCGACGTTCGGATAGTAGCCCTGTTCGCCTCATTCAGTCCGAGAACGGAGTTTGGAAGATAAGAGTGCAATGCCTCCATCCTGAAGTAGGAGTAAATAAATTTTAAGTTACAAGTGTTTACGCTTTATAATAGTGATACATTTAATTCTAGGAAAGTTCCGTCAACGCCGGAAATTAACCTTTGAAAACACATGTTTAATTATGATGATGAAAAAATACACAATACAATTGTAGATTGGAAGGCGTGCCAACGTCAGTTTTCATATCGAACAGGAGCATTCGCCTAGACACAGAGTTTAAAGGCACTTGGGCATATCTTGTAATCAGAAAGATGAATATTTTGCATCTAGTAGTCTCCAGTCTAAGGCAGATTGCAACATTCATACGTTCCATTTTCTCGTTCTATTAACATGGAGTCAACAATTTCACATATTAATCTATGGGACGCCTGTATTGAGATGCGCAGAGTTGTGTTTTTTCATTCCGCTGACAAAATATATTCTTGCTCTCCATGTAAAAAATTCTCATGAATCACCATAAGGCATTTAGTCGGCTCTGTCTGAAATTCGATGTCTGTCAAATGATAGCCTCGCTCTGGTATGCACTCATCAGTGTGTTGCGTCCCACCTCCTTACTCTGCATAGTATGTTTTTATATTAATTAAAATGTTCACCTCTTAAATTGTACTGATTAAGCCTGCTGCTTCAAGCAACATATTAGCACATAAGTAAAGACGCGGAAGAAGTAACTATTAACTTTGTTCTTCATCAAACAGAGATGCAAGGTAGGTATCAAAATGACCTGCAAAACCTAGCAACTGCCTTAGAAGTAAGAAAAGAGAAACCGCACCCTTTAAATACGCTCAAAAGCTAACCACTTTCTTAAACAAATTTTGGCCAGGAGACCAAATATTGTGAAGCCCTCTCAACAAAAAACATATAAAAAAGTGGAAACTAAAGCCAGTGTAGTTGTTGGGAAACTTGATTCCAGTGATAGTGTCATTTACGATCTCCTTCTGTAAAGATTACTTATGGTTTATCTTCAAGTCAGTATAAGGATGAAGGGTTTAAGGAATCCATAGTACAGTTGAAAAAGGAATCAAACAACGCTCTTGTGCGTTATGGTTGCTTACGTATCTTCATGCGCCAACAGGAGAAAAGTTTGAGAGACACTGGTTTTGCCATTTAAAAACACATGATGGTGTTTTCTGCTTGGCATGTAAGCTGATATTACATGTAGTAAGTACTTTTACAAGTGGATTTAACGATTCTTATCATTAAAACTAGTTGCATTTAATTGATGAAAACTGTAAGCAGCATGTCGAAGCAATGGCTGCACTATGCTGGCGCAAATAATCCTAGCTGTTTTCTACTGTATGTGAAGAAGTCGAAAGGCATCGTCTTTGATTACTGGTGAGATCAAATTAGCAAATTACATGTAGACATCTGTAGACCCTTCATCGGACATCATAAATATGGAGCAGTTTATAGTAATATATCGCTATGTTAAACAACCTAGCCCGGCTGAACAATTTGTTAAGCGTGTACCAATGCATCCTGACAGTCGAACTAAAATCGTAAAAGTATTTTTCATTTCTAGGAAGAAAATGGTATAAAAACTCAAGATTCTCGTGGCCGATCATAGGAAAACGCAGCAAATATGAACGGGAAATACGAGGGTGCCCAATCTTTTCTGCATGAGAGGTGCAGACTTGCTCATTATGTTCTGTGCACGTCACATTCCCATAACTTTGTTGGTAAAGTAAATAGCAGAAACTTTTCCTGCTGCGCATGCATTTTTTAAATCTTTCACAAAGCCTTTGCGCCTGGGTTGCTGCATCAACGCATCTTTGGCGGATGCACTGAAAACACTTAAAAGGGCTTACCTGTTAGCAAAGCCTCAAAATTAGCAAATGATAAATATCAGTTAAACGACATTAGGGGTGAGGAAGAAGTATTTCGTTGGACTTCCTTTGAATAAGTCAAGCCAGCTGTCTGTTTTTGATTGGTACGAAGAAAAAGGCATACTCAAATCTACAGACAAAGAGTAGAAGAGCTTTTTAAAACGAAGCAAAAGTGCCAGTTCGATGAAGGGTGTTCGTCAGTTGAAAAATGTATTCAGGTAAGGAAAGTATTAAATTTGAGGCGTTTTTTATAGTAATTGATTATGTAACCTCAACTTGCAACCACCATATAGAGGTATAACCAGACATTAACGACAAGCTTGTGTTTTGTTCCACCTTAAGGATGCTCAGCATTGATTACAACTATACAGCAGCTAATAGATTCATAGAAGAATGCGCTAATAACATTTTTACGAAATCATCCAATTTTCAGAATCAGTTAAAACTGACACTGGACGTCCTGAATAGGGAACACGATGTCCATCTCCAAAAGGGAACAAAATTTAATATGCTGTCGATTCAAACATAGTTTAAGTACATACACACCTTCCCAAACGTTTTACCCCACTGTGTATTTTAATTATCTCTGCCAACCTCAAATTGCAGTGGATAGCTATCCGTTCATCAATGAAAAGAATAAAAAGCAAAGTTAGTAGTTGCATAGGACCGGAAAGAGTTTGCTCTAGCAAAGAAAACAGATTTCGACGACTTAATTCATGACTACGCCATCTAAAAAGTCCGGAAACATACAGTTTATTGATAATGTAAGGTAATTATTTATTAAATTTTGCTCAAATTACTTTTTGGGGACAGTAATATTATGATGCTGGCACAAGGCAGGAGACGGGCAGGGAGGCACGTCCTGTACTATCCATCAATTATGAAGTAACTGAGTCGGCAAGGAGGGCAGGGTTAAAATATGGCTGTTTCTGTCCGATGTCGTAAATGTATGATCCTTTATCAAAATTGCAGAATTGGTTGTTTTGATTGAGGTCCACATTAAAAAATGTGAGATTTCCTTATTTGCATATAGCACTGCTTCAAAGTTCCCATTTATGTAACTACTCAAAAATATATTTAATTTGACAATAAAATCAGTACAAAGCTATTTTCCCATGGAGCTCTTTAAAAATTGACATTGAATAAAGGTGGTCGACAGTGCACAGAGGATCTTCTGAGTGAAGTTTTTGTGATATTTAGCTGAATGAATTCTTTTTTTTCATGAAAACTGTTGCGTTAATTCATTTCTATTGCCATTGGCACTGCAGATAGGGATGTATTATCATGTGATTCTGAAGCACAGGCTGATTGTTTCCCATCATGATGCACACGTCTTTACCTCCAGACTCTGAGTTCCATACAGCGTTGAGAATTGCATCTGTGGAGGTTACTGTTCTTAAAGTAAAATGGATGCTTGTCCTCAATTTTTGAAATAGGGAATCTGAAAGCTTATGTTCAGAAAAAGAAGTGATCGATAACTGATCTCATTCAAAATGAGACAAAAAACTTCTAATATCAGCACAGTCCAGATAAACATTAGTTTACTCTCACAGGAAACAATAAAATAGAAGTCAAGGTGAAATTTAAGGAAATTATGTGAAAGGGAAACACACAAAAAATAAGAAGAAATAGAAATGTACCTTCTTGGTGCTTCGCTGCTTGGAGATTACAATACAAAAAAGGGCTTTAAAACATGAATGACAAACCTTTAACACTTTCATATCTTTTATCCTTAGGAAGCAGTGATTAATGTTCCTTAGTGACTTGGTAACCCTCGCCACAAATTTCACACATGTTGATTATTCGATATGTGCGTGGACACCGTTTTTACATGTTTTTATAGCCATATCCCACTACTTTGTATGCGTAGAATAGATTTAAGAGATTTTCTAGCTTACCTCTACTGCTATCGTCTGGATTTTTTTAATTAAATTTTTGAGGGCTGTATCTAACTATATAAGTGTGTAGTATGCGTTTTGTCGAATCTTGTTTTGTCAAATCTTCATTTTTGTAAATATTAATTTCAGCTTCCTCGCACTCAATTTGCGATACTGTGAATCCATTTTTGTTTTTGTTTTTGTTCGCCTCAGATTTTGAAATACTCTCACCTAATAGAAGAAGCTTGTTACTTTCAATAACGAGTTACAATCTTTTCTTTTCCTGAAAAGATTTGTGAGAATTTTGCAATATAAACTCGTTACTCGATACAATTTTCATGTATTCTACAGCTAGTCACTTACTCTGATATTCTTAACTGAAAAAGTATATTGCCATGGGGAACATGGCCGTCTTACCTACTTCAAATAATACATTCTTTACAAAATGTTCGAATTCTCTGGTAAATTGTTATTTGTAAGTTATTATTGAACCATAGACCATGCAAATCTCCACCACCAAATTGATTCGTTTATTGTCTTAGAGACGAACCGTCCTAGCTTGCAACAATATTTTGCCTTTATTTGTTGTAAAGCCGGTCAGCTTTTGGGGATCAGTTCCAAAAAGGGGGTAATGACGTGATAGACAGATCGGATAAAATCACATTTTACTTCCAAGGTTATTTCAGCTCAGAATCGTTGTCTTTATTATATTACCCACTGTAAAATGTTGGTAGCATGAAAAAACCCCAGTAGTAAAGACAATATTTTAAATTGTTTATTTTTATTGACTATACTTATTGACATGCTCTTAAAGTTTAAGCAATAATATCCATTTGAGATGAAAATATTAGAGTGACAAACATTGCGTTGACACCAATGCCTGATACTTCTTCTACTTACTCCCCAAAGATGTCAATAATGATGTATGTAGTTTTACTCCGCTAGCTTGCAAATGTAAAAGGGCGGAGTCGTTTTGAAAACTCCCTGAAGTAATAAATACCCAGCTTTGTAGCTGCCTAGAGAGAAAAACCTGATATCAAATTATGCAAACAGGATGTCCGGCCATTGACACGCCACGGTATCAACTTTATAACCGGGACTGCAAACTTAAATTACGTTAGCAATCAAAGGCTTCACGGTCATCTTTGACAGTTGGTAACCGAACAATCATCTAACGTAGAAATTCATCTGTACAATATTCATTTCAAAGGGGAAGGTACCATCTTGTCCTATCTTGTCATTGCAATATTATGTCGGCCTGCGAGTCATCTGAGTGCCAAAAAGTACTATGGATCAGTTTTGATGAATTGAAAATCATTTGGAGAAGTGTAGTGACGATCTCTTATGTCCACTCTGATTTTCAATCAGATCTAGTGCTAAACACTAAGCAGTTTCCCTGAAAGGATAATATGAAGCAATGGTCTACCTTCCAGCAGCGGCCTTTGCCCCTTTGCAGGGTAGTACAGCCTAGATGTGCATTGTCACAATTGCTACAATGCTATGACCTACTGTCGAGGTTGTCTAGATAAATCAAGTATTGAATCAAAAACACAAACCGCTCATTGGAAGTGAAGATCCTGTTTTGATTGATAGATTGAACCATTTTCATCTTGTGGTTGTCTGTCCTAGATGACAAATTCGGGAAGTTCAAAAGAGAAAACGAGAACCTTAACGCAGTAAACACGAAGTTTCAGAAATAAGCGGATTGCGTGCACGAGATAAATACCCGTGTCGAACGTAGCGTTTGGAAAATTCGATACGTGGATCTCACGCATTTCCCAGCCCCCAGTGTTTCAGGTATGGTTATAGGAAAATGGACTTCTTTGACGAATATGACAGAGTTTGCCAGATGATTTCAAACCTCGATACCGGATTTTGAAATCCATTATTATTATTATGGGATATTTCTCAATGCAATAAGATCCTGAGTTCGACAATGCGCCATCGGAAATCCAGATGAGTATGGTTAAGTTACAGGTAAGCACTGGACGTATAGCCACGTTCGATGATGACACTGTTGTCGGGCTTTTATCGTCAAAATCGTCATGCGAGTTCCAAGCTCAGAAAACATCTTGTTTAAACCATGGCTTTATTTTCGTCCACACCTAACTGTAAACAGTTGTTCTTACAAATGGGGTTCACGAATGATTCCAATCTCCGCTTATGGATACACATTTGAAGACTTGACTAAGAATGGCAAATCTCATCGATCCAAACTTATATTAATAGGATCATTCAGAAGTGCCTCTTCAATATCCTAGATAAAAAGTCTTATTGGTTTCGACAACCTACGTTAAGCGTTACCTCACTTTACTTATGTCGGCCTATGCACATGTGTGCTTTTAAGTACGAACTTTTAAGGTGAAGAAAACGACATTATGTTTAAAATTGGTAAATTTAACCACTATTACATCTGATATGATATTTCTAGATTCAACTGTGATAGTGTTATTTACTCAAAAATACGTATATTTTTATCTTTTTAGGGTGGGCTGGGTGGGTAAGTGCTGGGCCGAATTCGCTTTGAGTAAGTTCTGAGCATGTGATTGAATTAAAGCACGAGAAATTAAAACATTTACATGATAAACTAGTTGTTATGAATTGGAAGGGAATAGCAGGCTATGCTCATTTTGTGATGTGAAGTTTTTAAACAATCGTGGGAACTCTGAAGCTCAGTTAGACCTTCGTCGTACTGATAGATGAAGAAATGATAAGAAATAGTGGACCGGTGCAAATTGTCATAATTTCATTCGCAATCATGTTGGCGGAATAATGGAAATTGAGAACTTTTATACTTCTCATGTTTGGAGGTGATATGCACTCCTTCTGCATCAGTCAAAGGGCACTTTTTCATGGGCTCCATGACCCCGTTTTCGACAAGAAAGTTCCAAATGTGGAATTTTTGTGCTGATAAATACACTGAGTCGCTATTCGTATCAGAGACAGGCACAAAGCCAGCTCCCTCACGTTGGGGGGGGGGGGGGCAAACCAAGAGGGAAAAAAAACAAGGGGGGGGGGG
>JAAAKL020010528.1:0-14290 GCA_010016065.2 Carybdea cf. marsupialis auct. non (Linnaeus, 1758) | reverse complement strand
TCGAAACATAGTTTCCCACTTCACGAGAGCAGATGACAGAGCACAGTACCTCCGGGATCGTGGCAGGCAAGCTCAGGCTCGGTTCGAACTGACGACCCTCTGAATGTGAGTCTGACACTATGCCACTACTGCTTTCTATTAATAGAGATCAATATGAGCCTGTTGACTGGGCATCTTCCAAAGTGAACGGTGCACAACATACTAAAATGACATATCTAATACATATATCACATTGACTATCATGCAAGTGTGGTCATAACTCTACAAACAAGTGGACACTCTCAACCACAACTGGCAGGTACATTGGCGGAAAAGATGACCACAAATGTATCCTTTTGACATTTGTGACAAAAAAGAAAATTAGTATATAGATGTTTATAGAGTATTTAGTTCAATTTCTATTCATATCAAACATATCAAAATACGTTATACACGTGAAAATTCTATGTCAGCTTGTGACCAATGACCACACAATGGGTATTGATAGGTTCCAAGTTAAATTGCTGTTCTGTGGTTCTGTGTTATGGGTGGGCCTGAGGGCTTCTGGCTCCTATTTCGAGTGTTGGTAATGTCTTGTGCTCTTTTTATCAGCTTCTCCTTAAATAGCTATCGACATACAGTCTTCATCTTATTGCAACACGTTGTGGATTGTGTAAACTGAAATATCTCTGTTATACAATACGTTGCTTTCATCCAGGTCTTGAAATGCATCAATAATTATCCAAGTTGGCCTAATTTCTATGCAAAAAGTTTCTTCCCTAGGACTGTCAAGATGTGGAACTCTCTGTCTCCAGACAGCATTCTTCTTACTTATGATTTTAACACTTTTAAATCGAATGTCAGTCGCCATACTCTTGTAAATCTTTAATATTTTTGTTTGTAACTACATCGCTCATTCTGTCTACTTTTCATTTCTACTTTTTCAAAGTAACTCAATACCTTGAAGTGGCAACTCTGTCTTGTATTGAGTGAAGGGTTAAAAAAATAACAGTGCAAAAGTACACAAAGAAGTCATACTTTATCCCTTACCCTCCCTAACCCCATATCCATCCCCTTCCACTGCAAGGCAATAACTAGTGGTTGCAAAATTAACATCCGCAGGACACAGATATATGACCAAGAGGCTTTCCAGATTTGGGGAAAATAGCAGCTCCAAATACTGTTTTGGCTGTTGGTGTAAATATAAGGTAAAAACACCAATATTGGTTCTTTTCTATTTTACTGGAAGTTCCTAGATATACACTACATTTGAAGGCACCCTTTAAAGCTTTATACTTCTTCTGAACTGGTTACGGCAGGTAGTACCAAAGTTTAGTTATGAAAAATTTGAAAACAGATGAGCAGTGCCTGGTGTAGTAGAATGGTTTGAAGAGCAATTCTATCAGTGTGCTTATTGGAACTTTCATTTGAGGGTACTGAGCCCCCAGGATGTTTTAAAAGTTTTGAGAGCATGGTCAAGCCTTCTGTTCCCCTCCCCCCTACGATACATCTCTTGTTGGGTGGTAGCCAAATGTTCACGTGAGAGACATTCCTCAAGTCAAATTTAAACACTCGAATC
This sequence comes from Carybdea cf. marsupialis auct. non (Linnaeus, 1758), assembly GCA_010016065.2. NCBI lineage: Eukaryota > Metazoa > Cnidaria > Cubozoa > Carybdeida > Carybdeidae > Carybdea > Carybdea cf. marsupialis auct. non (Linnaeus, 1758). The sequence goes on along the minus strand of JAAAKL020010528.1, from coordinate 12,732 downwards.
CTTCTTTTTTTTCTTCTGTTGCTTCTTCTTCTTCGTCATAGTCGTCGTTTAACATCCATAGTTCCATTGATTTGGGTTGGACGGTCGGATGGCTCTACTCCAATGACTCCTGCCATGCGCCTCATCCGCTATGATGCTCAGGTGTTTCATATCCTCATTGACACACTCTCGCCAGGTCTTCTTAGGACGCCACAGGGGCCTTCTGCCATCTAAGTACACGTCTACTGCTTGCTTCAGGGAACCTTGCTGACTGGACCTCTGTACATGCCCAAACAATCGTAATCCTCTGTATTTTAGATCTTGCTCCAATTTCACTATTCCATTGGCTGCAGCCTCAATGCTCCTGACTCTATATTGCCACCTCACCTATGCCATGTAGCGCATTATGGATCGGTCACAAGCCTGTAACACAGCGAAGAGTCTCTCTATTAGTGGCCAGTTCTCAAATTCATACAGAAGAGCAACTCATAGGCAGGCCTGGTAGATGTGTCCTCTTCTCTTCAAAGGGATGCCTCTGTTGCGCAGGAGTCCAGAGCTTCCTGCACTTGCTCCAGGCAATAGACACTCTCATCCTGACAGCTCTCTTTGCTCCTGCTTCACTGTTGAGTACGTCTCCGAGGTAGCAGAACTGGTCCTCTACCTCAAGCACATCCCCTGCAACTTACCACCACTCTGACAGGCTGGGCACAATAAGTTTCTCACACTGGTCAGCCTGCCAAGTCCTGAGAATCTTTTGTGGTACCACTTACCACACTGAGTGCAGGATATGGAGTTTACTCCAACTCCTTGTTTGCAGGTACCACACGGCCATTGGCCACTTTCTCGTCTTCTTGTGGGTTCACTTCCTGACAACAAACTTTTCCTCTTGCAACATTCATCTCCAGACCTCTACGATCCATGTCTCCTCTCCATCTACTGAACATTTCAAAGATTCCTTCCTCAGTCTCCACGGTCAGTATCAGATCATCAGCATATAGCCATTTCCAGGGTCCTTGTCTTCCACACTCCTTGGCATATTTACTCAGATCAATGGTGAAGATGAGAGGGCTCAGTGCTGGATCCTGGTGAAATCCTACCACAATGTCAAACTTCTCAGAAGTTCCAGCTGCAATCCTGACTTGGGATCTTGAATCCATGTAGAGAGATATCACAGACCTGACCAGCTTTTCTGGGATTCTTGTTTCTATTAAATCTCTGGGCACTCTGTAAAAGACCTTTTCTGGGTCTACAAAGATGTGGTTGCAGTTCTTCTTTTTCTGTCCATACTTCTCCTGCCATTGTCTCCATGATGAAGATGGCATCATTTGTCACCAGTTTAACAAACTTCCTGTCATCTATCTTCCCCAGAGTCTGTACCCTTTTGTATAATACCCTCTCATATATCTTCATTCTTTACTGTTGGAATCATCTCTGTATTTGCCACAGAGCATTACGTGTTCTTCTGTACATTGGGGTTGTTTAAGTTGACAGACTTCTTTAAGCATTCCTACACAATGGTTAATTGAACTCTCATGCAACTTTGTTCACCTTTTGCACCTCATATGAGTTTGTTTCATTCAGCAGGGACTAGAAATATCTGGAAATATCAATTGATCCATTATCCTATCTTCATTTACCGATATGCAATGCTACTCATCTTTAATTATCTTTACCTCTTCTATTTCCTTCCCATCCAATCTCATCTACTTCACTAGACTCAACCTCTTGGTAGGTCTTGCAAGATCAAACTCAACTGCTCCCATCCCTATCTCTTCACCATCACAACTTCTCTCCTGGCTTCTTTTCTTTATGCAGAACTTTATAGCCTGGGGGCTTCACTTCCAGATCTGTGACACCGTCTGTAGGCCATTTTCTTCTCTACTATAGCTCACTGGAACACATAGTTCCACCACCAGACATCCCCCGTGTTTGGCAGTTGCCAGTAGTCATCAACATAGAAAACATTGTAGGCCAAGGATATGATAGAGCTGCAGCAATGTCAGACTATCAGAATGGTGTACAGAACATTCATGAAATTTGTTCCAGTACAATGTATGTTCATTGTGTTTCTCATTCCATACATCACACCACTGGTTGAAGAAACACTGCAACACATGATGGGTTGAGTGGCAAAAGGCAAGTAACACGTTCAAAGAGCTACTACCAGCAGTAAAGGTAGCCTTAGAAAATAACCATATGGCCTCAAGGGGAATGTAGTGGAAAGGCTTCACTAGTCATTTCTGGTGTAAATGAGGATGCTTTACTCTAGAAACTTTGATTTCTGTTTTAGAAGTGGTGAAACTGCTGTCAGAAAGACTAGAAGCAAAATAGTCAGGACTTCCACAATTTCATGGAATTCATGAAAGACTATATCACTTTGTTGGAAGATATGCATAATAATTTCAGACTATTTGAGAAATTGTTCTGTAAGGCTTATGAGGATGAGGGTGAGGGGGTGCATTTACCAAGGATGTGCGGAGCACAATAACATTGACAAACCATCTATCCTATGCGAGTATAGCAGCTGAGAATTAAAGGCACAGTAATTATCTTCCATAAATTTATGTATGTAAGGAATAGCTAGAAGAACACTCAACACAATACCAAACCATATATGCTATCAACCAACTGATTCCAACTTACAACAATGTTTTGATAAAATCATGCAGGTCCCATGAGTAATTTCTACCTGAATGATGCATTGACTACCCTGGTACCTTTATATTGAACATTATAATGGTAAGCAAACTGGACCTCAACCAAGTTGGTAAGATGTTTCCACACAGGCTGTTGATACTCTTTCAATAACCAAAAACTAGAAAAAAATCCTGCAGTATCAGTTATGCTCTGTATTTTTGCTACAATTCACATTACCACACGTACTGATTAGGGCTCATTTAGTGTTCTCAAGCTCCTGAAAACATATCTAAGTGCTAACATGAGTATTTTATGGATTTGTGCAACTTTTTATTGATAACCCAATCATGATTTGGTTATAGACAAATTTGGACTTCATAATCATAGGCTATCACTCACTTATGTTTATGACTCTGACATTACCATAGATCCTATACCTTCAGTAGGCCTATCATTATTGTATTAACCCTGTTTGTAGCAATGTCATTGTGAGAAAACATGGAAAAGAAGTGAAGAAAGCAAAGAATACAATTGCCTTGATTTTGAGAGAGACACACAAAAGAGGAAGGATGTATAGTAGTACAGTACTTTTCATGGTAAAAAAACAACATGTGTGCAGATTTCAATTTAGGGTGGGGCAAATCATCTAATTTCACCCCCAAAAGTATCAGGGAGAGTTTGAATAAGTATAGGGTATTACTTGAAGTTTGGTTAGTGATGGAAACCAGAAAAGGTAACCTCAATATATTGTCTGAGGGATAAAATGCTTCAGGTGCTTTTAGGCTATGTCATATAAGTGATGTTCGTCAAATTTTCATTTCTCATGCCCTCCCTTCCCCTAACTCACATATACTTGTATATATGCATCCATCTCTTCTAAAGACCTCAGGTATAAATAGCATTTTAGGAGAGGCCAGTTTACTGAGAACAACCATCAGTAAACAACAAAAATTTAAGCACTAAATCATGTATTTTATGGCTGAATTTGTTTATACCATGCTGAAAGCAAACATATTTTGCAAAATGGGCTTCATGTAAATGTATGCAGATAAAGAAGCCAATGAGTTGAGAAGACTTGCATCTGATGCAATTTTTTAAAAAAAGAGTCCAAGTCCAACAGCCAATCCCACCTTTCCAACATTCTGTCACTTGCTTGAATCATTTCCATGACTTGATGTCATCAGGACTTCAACCCAAGCAGTTCTACTGCTTCCTAAAAATAACAATTTGACAGTCCAAAATTTCAAGTCAGATTGAAATAAAAATATTAGCAATTAGTATGTTGTGAGTGTGAAATGTGGGATCAGTGTCTGTTGACACCACTGAGATATAGAAGCAGTTAGAAGAAGAAGAAGAAAAGAAGAAAAGGAAGAAAAAGAAGAAGAAGAAGAAGAAGAAGAAGAAGAAGAAGAAGAAGAAGAAGATGATGATGATGATGATGATGATGATAATGATGATGATGATGATGACGACGATGACGATAAAGATGATGATCCTCATGATAATCAAGATGGTGACTATTATGGTGTGGTTTTAATTGTTGACAGTGACAATAACAAAAGGAAGCAAGGGAGCAGATAACAATGATTCAACAATTACTACGGAAGGTCCACGTACCACCGTATGTGAATCTGCATCTGTGTATAAATACAAGTTTTTGTTAGTTGTATTCAGCTTGGGTAATGGTGCAACACTGCTGTCATCATCAGTCGTAATCTCACTAAATCTACAAATTAAGCAAAACGGGAAACGATGTTTAATTATGACAGGATGGTCAAAAAAGTCTGGCCCATAAAATCCCTGAGTTTCGACGTTTTCCCTGAGATTTTGAACAGATTTTCCTTACACGAATGCACACCTACATACACCAACATACACCGTTGTAAGGACGGAAGTACTTTTTCAGCATCTGTGAAACTAACACCACAATTATTGTCACCATATCTCAACCTTCCCTGAGTTTTACAAACATTCTCGGGTATTCCACCAGTTCCATTCTAAATGTTAATCCCCTGAGCATTTCAGGTTTTCTAGCTTAGTGGCAAGCCTGTATAATGATGTATAACACGAACAGCCAGGGTAGTTAACCTTCCTCTTTATCCTCCTTTGGTACATACAGCTCTTGATACCGTCTGCTTACAACGGGTCCAGTTATCTACATGTGCAATTATTCAAGAGATAAGAGGAAAGGCAGGTAAGAAAAAGAGTGGGTACAACTGCCGTGAAAAAGCCCTGCCAAATAGGTAGCGTCATGCACAAGTACTTAAAAAAGTACATTGCAAAAATGATTTTTACCTGTCGAAAATGTCTGAGCCATCTTGAGCATTAATTTGCTGTTGTAGAAACATAACATCTCTCTGTTGTCTTTCGTAAAGCTAAAGTAACGAATGAAAATTCCACTGTTACAGCAAGAAATCAAAATGAAGATCACGGTGATTGTTCCAACAAGACAACAAAGGAAGTGAGAAAGAACACTAAAGACTGCACAATTTGTCCCATTTACGAGATTTGAAAAACAAAGCAATAAAGATGAATGTTTCTTATTAAGCATATTGCAACCTTTTTTCGCGCTGATTTGATATGGTCATTTATCTGTACAAATACTCTCCTGATTCCAGGTACACAAAATTGAATAAAAACGTGATAAACATGCGATCAAAGTCTGCTCTGTAAACAGGAACTCTCCATTTATAACAACTGGTCTCCAAGATTTGTAGAAGAAGCTCAGGAATCCTATTCTCCGGAACTTACTCTTGACAGCCCTCACCCAATATTCTGTTTTCTTGTCATAATATGGGCTTCGGGTAAAAGGATAGGGAATAGGTCCCTGCAGCTGTGGTATATAGTTTATATCGTTCCTATGGCGTACTTATAAATACATTTTGATAAGTTACACCATGGTCGCTTCGATACCTGTCATAGTGGGCGACATAGCGAGTTAAAACGGCTGCCAATTGCTTAGTCAAGTGTTTGTTGCGGAAATTTCGATTTTCATTGTACTGTGACATCAGTATTCTGCAGCGTGCAACGTCACATAGTGGATAAGAAACAAAAATGCAACAATAGTACAAAGCATTTTCATGGTCGGCTTTACGTAAATTAGGTACGTCACCTGTCGTAAATGCTGCAGTTCGGTTTCTGTCCGCTCTTGTTTAGACTTTGCAAGTTCCAATAGCTGGTCCTTCCTTTTTTCTCTTTCACCTGACATTGACCGAGAAAGGAGATGTTCGTGATTTTAAAATAGTAGAGATGAATAGAATTGGGTAATCAAAAAGGCATAGCAATGTACGGTGTGTAAAAACGGCATTACGGTTCATCTCCTTGTGTTTCTGTTACTACATTTTTAAAACAGCCAAGAGGATTGAAAGTCAACTCAAAGTAATGTGTTTTAATGACATAGCACCATCTGCTTTTACGAAAAAATAACAACCTAAATGTTGTAAACATTTCAAGGAGAAAATCAAAAGAGACTTAGGCGGGTATGGGATAATATTCTCATTAAGGACACGTCCAAAACGGGCCAGAAATAGTCCAGTGATGATGCAAATGAAGTCTTCTTACAGAAGAATTTACACACAATATTTTCCAGGCCACGTGTAACATTTAAGAAGAGATAATGTTTCGTCCTATTTGAAGCTCTATCTATGCTTGATTCTTAAAGACGGTTATTCAATATTAAAATTCTTCACTTCTTTCTAATTTTTAGGAAAAAATAAGGCAATTTTTAAAGCTTGACTTAACGTGCTTTAACGGTACTAAATAACTCAGAATACTGCGCTTAGATTGATGCTTGTATAAATTTATCAATCAAAAGTGTCATGAAAAAGACGACAACAAATCGCCATGTTCTGAATAAACATAAAAAACCCAGAATCTTCTGACGTAATCTGGCCACCGACCATGCCAATCAAATACTGGTTGCATTCATATGGGAATGGGAGCGGACATACATACACTTCTTTTAAGATATCTGCCCTACCAAAGTGTAAATTACGGGCATCGTATACATTTCAAGACAGAGTCAGACAATGGACGAGTTTAACGACGGGTTTAAATCTTGAAGAGTTTTAACTAGGTAATTTCTCCCAAGAGACAATTGTGGAAGGATCCTAGTTTCGACCCACAACCACCATCGATCCGTAAATATGGGGTCCCGATATTGATCATGTATTATCTGATATAAGCAGTTTGCCTTGTAAAGGCTCTCTACAGTTAGGCCTGTAAATGCCCAAGAATATCCACGAAGTCTAGTAAATTTGAAATAAATATCAGTAGGTTCTTATCATGCAAAGACAGTGAGGGAGTGATAAGAGAAAAATTGATCCAGACTGTACAATAAGGTTTCTAAAATCAATTTACCTGCCAAGAATAACTCTTTCTGCAGTACTAAGGTTTCTTGCTTCGCCTGTGGAGGAAATAAAGCGGTGCAGTTAGGCTTCTAATTTCCTAATCAGATGCCACTCTTCCGTCGTGTAAACGTGCACTATCTATCGACCTATTATATCAATGCTCCCGAAGACATCAAAACATATACGTGCATTTACTAGTTTTAACTCCTTGTGTAAATTCTACTAATACTTGCTAATTTTACGAGAGTTCTTTCAATCCTGACACTTTCCCCCTCACTGCTGTGTCTTTCTTAAATACTTAAACTAACCACCTGCAAGATTTGTCTCGATTTAAAAGAGCTTAAGAATGGTAAACACTACATTTTTCCTGATTACGAAAAGGTCAACTACTTTACCAACTATTGCGGTTTATCATTTTCTAGAAGAGGTTTCTATGGTATTTCAAACGATTAACAAACATCGTTAAAAGAATGGGAAAATGAGACAGTCATTTGTGTAGCCAATGGGAGTTGAGACAATGATATCCAAGCAGTACGTACAGGTAGGGGAGGAGCAATGTAGAAGAGGTTTATTGATCAAGATATAACTAATAAAAATACTAAGGGGTCTAGGTTCAGAATGTTTGACATGTAGCGTAATCCTGAAAAAGTCTATGCTAAGTGGAAGTGCTATGTTGACTATCTGCCAGGCGAAATTCGATCTTCTCTCTGCAAAATGCAGGAACAGCTCAAAAATTGCCAACAGCGAGTTACTGGTTGAAACATATGAGTGACACTACAACAATGTATTCTTACCTGCGAAAGTTCGGCTTGGTGCTCACCGCTGTCACTAGCTTGCTTGTTTACGTCAGCTAAAAAAAAATTAAAAGGTACAGAATATCTTTCAAATTAAGGGTAAATTACAAAAATGAATGGGCACGAGCGCAGAAATGTTCGAGTAAGGCTTTTGATTTCTCTTTTTCAAAAAAAACCCGTCTCTCATTCCTGATCATTCACAACTTTTTAATAAAGTAAATGAAGTATTATTGTAACAAACATAAATAAAACTGGGGCAAAGTGGTAACACCCTAGAATAAGACTTCCACTTGTGTAGGACCCCACGTAAAATGTCGTTGTGCAAACAGGCATCGTCCTTGGAATAAATACCTACGGGGCGTAACAAAGTTTCCCATACCTTGTATTAAGCATAACGATGCTTTCAAATAAGCCTGTACGGTCGTTCAAATGGGGTTCTCTTTATTTCCGATATTTATTAATAATGGCACTCCAGAAAAGTGTCACGAATCAAAAGCGACTAACAACAAAAACTTGAAAACACGAGAAGAATTAAATAGAATCAACAATCTAATTGTTGGTTCCTATCCTGGATATTGCCAATAAACCTTCAAACAAGCCTTGAATGGGTTACCGTGTAAAAATTTCGCAAATGCAAAAAAAGTCCGGGCCTTATTCGAAGATTGACAATAACACTGAATGAAAAGATTGTCGGTGGTACAAAACTTAAGAATAGGCACAAGTAACACACTCACATTATGCACCTGAAAAGCCTTTTTCGTTTCGACTCATCAGAGTTGCACTCGGCAAATATGACAAGAAGGGAAATATTACAAAATTTATAAGAATTAAGCGAAAAAACAAAGGGGCAATAGAAATTCCAATACAAACACGTAAACGAAAAAACTAATGTTAATAAATGTAAAAAATCTACAAAAAGACTTGTTACGAAGAACATTATATGACCAGACAAAAACGTAGTGCAAAAATAACTAACGGACGGAAAGGATTCAAATTATTTTTTTACTAAATAACTGCTGGCTGTATTACACTAATATGCATTGGGTATTTCAGTTGTTGCGCAAAATACATTATCTTCTTGTGCTCGTGCCCGATGATTCCTATCCCGTACACAAGTGAACTGGTAGACAGGATTCAACAAATGATGCGCAAACATCCCCGTTCCTTCTTCGCAAATCAAAATTGTTTGAATAATAGGTGCGACCGTTCGGTAAATACGCGACAAGATAAAACTTACCTCTAAGGCGCTCCAGCTCTGTCTTATTTCCCACGAACTGTTCTCGATACTGATCTCGTTCAAGTCTCATTACGTTCTCGTTTTTTTTCGATTCCTAGATTCAAAGAAAGAATGTCACTCACACTGAGTTTCCACTTACTGAATATCGTTCTTGTAAAACAGTCAAAACGCACATTTCACAAGACGAAACTGCAGCACTGATGGGTAAGAGAAGAAAACACTTACTCTGCACGACGAACAAACGCCAGGTGCATTTTCATCACGTTCCGTGTCCCCCACTCCCCTACACTCTAAAATATGTTCCGGTAATCTAAAGTCAGCTCCGCCTACGAGCAACTTCGTCTTGAAATCAACTGGTAAAAATTGTGGAACGAAATAGTATAAAATATGTTGGGATGAAAGGCATGTGACAGGTGACTTTCATACTATTTTTTCAACTCACATTATTTTCTTGCCTCGAACAATGACTTACATATCACATGCCATACAGTGCAGTCAACTTTTACTCGCACATCGAACTACATTCGATATCAAACATTATGCAATTTTATGTAGAATAATAGAAAAATGCCTACGACTCAAATGCTTGAGAAAAAGGTTATATTACTTGTTGTAAACGGATGTAAAAAGCAAAATTTCCTTAAAATAGGTCATAACTATTAAAAAATGGCACCACCCCTTATTTGGTGTTAAACAAAGATCTTCGTTTTTAATAGAAGTTTCACTTCAGTGAACTGGTAAGTTATGTAGGTTAATATTGAACAGAACGCACCTGGAAGCAACAAGCCACCATCAGCTACTAACACATCAACTAAAACAGTCTAGGTAGACACTGTATCATCTTTGGCCAACTCAAACACCTAGCCATGCGTTGCTGTATCTTAGGTCGATCTGTGCCCTTCTCGTACATGAACTGTTCCGCTACAGATAAAGGTACTAAAACGGATCCGATATACTATGGGCAACATGTAATTACTCACTCAAGGTATACAGTGCACTTGTGCGATTGAAAAATTACGTCATTAATTTCTGTGCTAATCCGACGGAAAGTGCGCTACAGCATAAAAACCACAAACGCTCAGACGCTTGTCAATCATTTTGGAATGATGTAACTCAGTTCCGTAGAGCTGGGGTTTCAAGGAATAACTCATCCAAGGCCAGTAAGAGTTGCGGGTGTGACAACATTTATCGGGACTGATTATGACAAACGGTTTAGTTCAGCTTCAGGGGCTATTTCATTTTTTCCATCGTTGGGCACACACTCACTCTTCACACCCCCTTTGTTACTGTAAATTTACCACAAACCTACCCGGTACAGCGCAACAGAGGCCTAAAATGCGCAACGCGAAAGTCAGTTGATGGTGCTAGCAAATTATCTGAACACGAGGAGAAAATCGCATACCTAAACTAAAACTAATAGAAATACGCTATATCTGAATTCGAAATTAAAGTGACAAATATACGTAAAGGCACGATACTAAGTTGGGGGATTTAGTACCTTTTGCCTTCGATCCCAAAATTTAATTCACCTTTGTCTACATACCTGCAGCAAACCTTGCAGCTTCTTTAGCTTTTGCGTTACCTCAGCGATTCGAATATTTGCTTCTTTTATGTCCGATTCCTGAAAGGAGTATATGCCACATTTCTGTACACAAGTTCACGTGTTACAAAGCAGAAATATCAACAAAACAACGGGAACAAACAACTCAGACCTAGGACTTTGTAATTACCATTCTTTACTTTGATCACAGGAATCGACTAATACATTGAACGAAAAGTAGTGAGAATGAAATCTTAAAAGCTGATCTCATACATTATACATGTGCTTGGAAGGAAAATATCTTATCAATTCTGTCATCCTGAAAATGACAAATATACACGCCAGGGTTCTGCTAAAGGTAACACTACTTAAATTGACATATAAACTGACATATCGTTTAATCTGCACGGAAGGTTCTCAATAATAAGCTACTGTCAACTGATACGTTGACGGAATAAAGCCATACATTGGAGTAAATGACGAGAGGAGACTAATTACTTCCAGCAAGTGTGCCTTTGTAGTCGTATGTCCAAACACCGAAAGTCCTAAATATCCTTAGACAAATATATTCCTTTTACGTTTTCTGTGACCAGTTAGTACAAAAATCAGATGGAGAGCCATTAAAATGATAGTCTAGGCGTAACACTGTAAATAACAGGATGGAGTTCGGAAGCTCTTTTTCCCCCGTAGAAATCATTAGCAGAAATCTGAAAACTTTAAACTTTTCTTTACATTTACCTAGGCATGTATTGCAAAAGAATAAATTGACAACTAGGTGACGTCACGACATTTTTGAAGGGCGTTACCTATATTTTTACGTGTGTGTCATTAAGAATTATCAACGTACATTTTGCTTGATTTCTGACACCTTTTATAACAATTTGTTGCCGATACTTTCAATAAGTTTGCTTAAACGAGATCATCCAATCGAGGGTATCCTGGGTAAAGTGCTTGTATTACTCAAATGTGGACCACGAAAAAATACTTCATTCATTTTTGAGCATTCAGGTTATTGATAAAAAATTGAATTCTCTTTACGTTAGAGCTTTTTTCAATATGCAACTTTCGTTTACTTATCAGTCATATATGGATTATACTTAGAGCCCATGATTCCTCCGTACATAAACGAGAAAGAACTTTAACATGCAACATCATATCACGACAAGGATTACTAATTATGACATCATAACATAACTTAATGACGTCAGTCGTAATCTTTAGGTCATACATCCCCTACTTATTTGTAGCTGGTCCATCAAAATGATTCAACTATAAACAGAATACCAAATGGTCTAGTATATTCACATATGGTCTCTAGTTCTAACTGCTAATACTCGAGAGAACGCAAACATTTTGATACTGATAAGGTCAACAATAAATGCAAACCTTAAGTTTGAGTACAGTTTCCAGCTCTTGTTCTCTCGCTTGAAGTTGGCCTAACGATGAGGACAGTTCCTGTACTGACCCTGTTAGGTTTTCGTTTCTCTCCTAATAAAAGAAAAAAATAAACAAACAAATCTATTTCAATAACCACTGTCGTTCACGTCCACAACGTTGAAACCATTCCACCTGTACAGATATGCTAACCAAGGCCGTGAAAAGAGGGTGGCCACAAATTCTAGGGGACAGGTTTGCCTTCGTCGGTACAAAATTACATTAAAAGATTCGTAGACAATCTACCTCAATCATTTGAAAACTAATGTCACGATTATTGGTACATTCTGCTGCAAATCAATTTTTATGCCCCATACTACTTGTGTGTGGAAGTGCATCGACGACTATAAATAATCTATCTAAAACTTCAAATTCGAATAAAATGTCACAGTTAAAATAATAACAGTGCAGGTTTCACAGGATACAAACATTGCATTAAGGCATCTATAATTGCCAAAAGCTTGATTGCTTCAGTGTTAACTAATGACCGCTAAATGCTTTACTGCACAACATATTCAGTACTACAAACTACAAATTTCAGTACTTCTAGTACCTCTACCATAATAATAATAAGTATAAATAAATAATTAAAATAATAATAATAATAATAATACTCCATACTACTCCTACTACTACTACTACTACTACTACTACTACTACTACTACTATTACTACTATTACTACTCCTACTACTACTACTACTACTACTACTACTACTACTACTACTACTACTACTATTACTACTACTACTACTACTACTAC